>VKOC01004436.1:0-38428 GCA_009364415.1 Spea multiplicata
CACACACAGAGGGGAGCAGATCAGGAACCACACAGGAGCAGATCAGGGGAAACACACACAGGAGAGCAGACCAGGAACCACACACACACACGAGCAGATCAGGAACCACACACAGAGGGAGCCGATCAGGGGAAACGCACAAACCACAGGGTGAAGCAGATCAGGAACCACCACACACACACACAGGGGAGCAGATCAGTGGAACCACACACACACAGGCGGAGCAGAACCCCCCCACACACACACAGGGGAGCAGATCAGGGGAACCACACACACCACCAGGGGAGCAGAAACCCCCCCCACACACACACACACCACAGGGGAGCAGATTCAAGGAACCACCACCACAACACCACCACAGGTCAGGAGCAGATCAGGAACCACACACAACACACAGGGGAGCAGATTCAGGAACCACAACCACCACACAGGGGAAGCAGATCAGGAACCACACACACACACACACAAGCAAAAAACCACAACACACACAGAGGGGAGCAGAACCACACACACACACACACAGACGCGGCGAGCAGATCACGAACCACAACACACACACAGAGGCGGAGCAGATCAGAGAACCACACACACCAGAGGGGGAAGCAGATCAGGAAACCACACACCACGACCAGATCAGGCAAACCACACACAGGGGCAGCAGGATCAGGAAAGCACACACACACACAGGGGAGCAGATCAGCGGGAACCACACACAGAGGAGCAGAACCCCCCACACACCACACACAGAGGGAGCAGATCAGGCACCACACAAAAGCAGATCAGGGGAAACGCACACACAGAGGGGAGCGGAGCAGATCAGGAACCCCCCCCCCCAACACACACACGAGCAGATCAGGAACCACACACACAGGAGCAGATCAGGAACCACACAGGAAGTCCTACCATGTCAATGTCAAAGACTAGACTGAAGGGCTGGACAGGTTTATATAGGCTGTGATA
Source organism: Spea multiplicata (assembly GCA_009364415.1). Classification (NCBI taxonomy): domain Eukaryota; kingdom Metazoa; phylum Chordata; class Amphibia; order Anura; family Pelobatidae; genus Spea; species Spea multiplicata. The sequence continues at coordinate 961 of VKOC01004436.1, forward strand.
TCCAGGTGCACCTTGTTTCCCGGTTATGGCAATCAGGTCTGAGTGCAGCTGGACTTGATAATCACTCTGAGTGCTTCAGAGTGACAAGAGCGGCCACTAGAGGTTGGAAACGGGAATGAGCAACGCAAAGTATGAACAAGTCCAGCCAGCGAAGGGTGAAAACGTTACACTTACTAACTTAATTCATTCAATCACCCACTAACTAACATTCATTCACCCATTCACTCTCCCCCTTACCACTCTTGCACACTTTATTTCACTGGTCATGGGGCGGGCCTAGCATCACCGGGGGGCCGTGCAGACGTCTATGCGGCCTGACGCCCGCCTAACGTGGGCCCGCGGCTTACTGAAAAGAGTTTACAGTGTGCGGGTGCCACAACGGTAAGCTGCGGGCATACCCCCCCCGATGAGTGGCACCCGGGGTGGACCACCCCCTCGCCTCCCTTTATGTACGCTACTGCTTGGAGCGGCATGTGGGGCAGTTAGGGCAGTAAAGCTAGCAGATGATAATGCATACAACAGAACTCCAGCCACAAAGCTTTTTAGTACATCTACATCTGGCCCCTGATCTGGCAAACACCAGCTATTTGGCCACCATCTGTAAGGGACATGGGGAGACCCGTCGATGTTTCTCCTGCAACCAAATTGGGCATCTAAGTAGTATCTGCCCCAACAAGAAGAAATCTCCACCGGCGGCTGGCGGACACCCAGCTGGTTTGCTTGTGTCTAAGCCAGAGGGGAATGGGGTGACAACCTACAAAAGGTGACTGTTGGTGACTGTGTGGTTACATTTCCCAGAGCACACTGACCAATCATGCGGCACAACTCAGTGCCCCCCAAAACATTGACAGTAACCATCAGCAGACACCACCACCTCCCACAAATCTTTGCCCGCACGCAGATGAAGGACCTCCCGTGCCATGGGCACCTGCCCCCGACTCCTGTGAGTGCCACAGCATTTGCACGGATAATACCCTCAGGGCTCACGACTTCGGGAGGAACCCCCCCAACATCCCTGAATCCCCGGGACATAGGGGTACAGGGGCAGCATGCACTCTGGTGAGGCCTGAGGTGGTGAAGATCACATCCCTGGGAAAACCATCAAAGGAACTGTCGGGGTGCGCCCTGCAGTGCGGATTGGGGTGCGGGTAAAGGTTTGCGGGAGGTGAGGGTGTCTGAGGATATTCCTGTTAAAGGATTTGGGAGTTCTTTGGGAGTTTGTTATGCTCCGGATGAGAAAGGCTGTAAACCTGACGGCCGTAGGTACCTTGTGAATGTGTGGAGGGAAACGGGTGGCTTGGGAGGGATACAGAAGGTAGGGGAATCTGCATCAGCACCCAAGATTCTGTCTCCCAATGAGGTGAGGGGGCATGTGGAAGGGAAGTCAAGTGTGCAGCAGGGGCCCAGACCTCGTGAGCAAGTCCTAGGCGAGGGGGGTAGTTTAACCCTTGGAGTATCAGAGGTTTAGGAACAGGGAGTCTACAGTGTAAGGTGACCACGTCGGACGTGTTTTCCAGGACACGTATAATTTTTACATATTGATGAGCAGCCCAGATAAAAGTCTGCCCTGCAGTATGGAGGATGTATATCTGATTAACCGGATTTATGGATCCCACATACCGCAGGGCAGCAATTTATCTGGGCTGCTCAGCAATATGTAGAAATTATAATTGTCCTGAAAAACATGGCTGATGCGGTCACCCTACTGCAATGGTCCTTCTGGTTCCATGTCCTCTGATAATGAAAAGCGTAGTGTAATTGTGGTGGACCGGGTGGCCACGGGATTCAGGGATGTTGGGGGGGTTCCTCCCGAAGTCGTGAGCCCTGAGGGTATTATCCGTGCAAATGCCATGGCACTCACAGGAGTCGGGGGCAGGTGCCCATGGCACGGGAGGTCCTTCATCTGGGTGCGGGCAAAGATTTGTGGGAGGTGGTGGTGTCTGCTGATGGTTACTGTCAATGTTTTGGGGGGCACTGAGTTGTGCCGCATGATTGGTCAGTGTGCTCCGGGAAATGTAACCGGATTGGTTAAAGGACAGCATTGTCCAACCTGAAGTTAGGGTGACATTCGCCGTGTTTTCCAGGACACGTCTAACTTCTACATATTGCTGACCAGCCTAGATAAAGCGCTGCCCTGCAGTATGGAAGGGAACCAATTAGTCAGTCATACATCCTCCAAACTGCAGGGGCAGCGTTTTATTTGGGCTGGTCCGCAATAGGTAAACAATATACCTGTCCTGGAAAACATGGCCGACGTGGTCACCCTGCCTGAGGAACTCTGTGAAAGCCTTGAGACCCCGAGGTGACGTGGACGGAGGACACAGCGTAACGGATAGCCTGTCTGCGCCTGAACCAGTAATGTCTTATCAGGGGCAACAAGGGTTATTTGCAACGTGATGTCCGTGTGCGTCAAGAGCCAGAACCTAGCTTAAATGTTTTGGACACGGGCTTGATTTAACCCTTGGAGTGATGGAGTGGGGGGCAGGTTCTCCGCTGTGCCTAAACCCTCTAGAACTGCCGGAAGAGACGCTCACCTTGTTACCCCTTTTGTGTGTACTGGGGTGTGTGTAGGGCAAAACTATATAGCCACTGTTGCTGTGGTAACAGGCCCGCAAGCTGCTGGGGCAATTGCTACAGAGGATAATATAGGGAGGGTTGATGAAGGCAAATGTATTGACTGATCAGCAAGGAACTGCCAGCCACGGAGAGAGTGAGGTGAGGCCAGGAGCCTGGGATCCATACCGACGGCCAGGAGCAATGGACACAACGTTCAGCAGGACAGAGGAAAGGGTTTGATGGGACCTTAAAACATATACAGTTCATCTGATTAGGAAGTTAATTGAAGCGTTGGAGGTGAGTGCCCGGCTACGGTGCGGGCAGAAGTGACAGCCATGCTTGTACGGTTGTGACTTCATGGCTATAACACATCGCCTTTGTCACCATCAATGGGGAGGTGTCAGCAGAGCCTGTGTTGGGCTAATTGGAAGGGTTAATTAGTTGTGACTCCTCTACAATATGGAATTCAGAAAGCTCAGTTTGGGACATCTTGAGGACACGATGGGATCTGACAGTCCTAATACATGAATGTCAACGATATTAGATTTTTTTGTTTGTTTTATTTTAAGTACCTGTGACATCTCTCTCAGAATCTCTGTCTGGAATATACTATGGATTATTTTTTGTAACATCGCCTAAAACCATCAAAGCTACAAGGACATTTGAGGTTCCCGCTGGTGACCCGTATGGGTTTTTCATAATAAATATTTTCTATGTTTCTCCACGTTTATTTTCACAAAATATACCTGTATATTCTGTGTCTGAATTTTTATCGCCTTTCTACACATTATTTTTGTTACATTCATCAGATTAAACTATATATTAATCCAGTTTCCGTCTCTCTGCTCTACCTGAACTCCACCTTCCAATAAAACCGAAATAAACCACGTTACTGAATTGGTTTTATACAAAAACATAACTTGGTGGTGGCTGCCGCCGCCGCGTACGATTAACTCGGTCTGGTGTTTGGAGTGAGTGGCCACAAGGGTTGGTATCTTTAACCCCTACACACCCTCTGTCTCCAATTACCCAGTAGATAGCTGTGACAGTATGTGTAAGTGTATGTGGATATATGGTGGCAGCGCGGCTGTATGTATAGGTGAGGTTTAAGAGCGGGTGCCCGTCGTTATGAGTCAGGAGCAGGCAGGCATCATCATGTCCACGGGGAAGAAGAAAGCCCGGCTGTCTCGCGCCCTAATAGTTATGTGCCTGACCCACCATACACAGAAATGCTGGTTCGGGGGCCCCCTTGTATATAGTGTTATGGTGGTTGTGTGTATATGTTAAGGTTTTAGCAGTGTATGTGATTATATGTGAGTCAGGGGCATGAAGGTGTCAAATATATACGGGAAGGGGGGAGTGTCCAGTTGTCTCGTGGCCTAGCGGTTGGGTGTGATGCCGGTGATGCGGGAGATCGCTGGTTCAATTCCATCCGGAGACTTCTACAAGTATTATAAGTGGCCGCTAAAATAAAAAAGTAAAAAAAACATATAATTTATTTTTATTTTTTTTTATAAATACGTCTAAAAAGTTAAAGGCTAGGCTTTGCCCTGTTCTATTCCCCATGATTTCTGACGATCAATCACACTTATACGTACACACCACATACTCATACTCATACACACGCACCACTCTTCACACTCTACGCCTATGCCTACTCTCAAGCAATCGTCAGTAATCATGGGGATTAGAACCTGAAACCATCCGCATGGTAGGCAGTGCACCTAGCACTTGCACCACAATCGTGGCAGACCGAATGAGCTCGTCCATCATAGATAAACTCAAATTCACCTACTCTGAAGACTTAGATATACGAGCAGCCACTATAATAAATATAATAATATTTACCCGGCATAGAACCAAAGTTTCTTTGTGTTGTACGCATTACACCTTACCATTACGCCACAAGACAACTAGACTTTTTGTGGTTATACCACAAGACAGCTATTTATGAATAAACATATATACACATATACTTATTTGTGTATATATATATATATATATATATATATCTATACATATATACTATTTACCTCTCCATGGACATAAGATGTCTGCCTGCTCCTGACTCACACCTGCACCTCATTTCCTCAGTCAAAAGTCTATTTAAGCCGGGTGTGTTCTAGTTCCTGCCTTTCAATGCTGATCCTGTGGAGCCTGATTGCACATCTCTGTGATTCTCTGGTCTTCACCCTCTCACATGGACTTTGGGAAAGGTTTCTGAACCGTGAGCTATCCTGTACCCTGCTAACCTAATGCTAGATTTCAAACTTAATGCTCTGTGAATTTTAAATGAATACAGCCCTCTATATCTACCCCCAAACCATAGTCAGTACGGGTCATCCAAATGCCTTTTTTTTGGAGAGCTGTAAGTCGTGTGCTGCTTTTTTTTTGTTACCTACTGTGAAAGTTATCTTATTTGCTTTAATGAACCTTGTTTTCAGAAATTTACATTTGTAACTGTGTAATTCCATGCTTAGTATCATTATTTTTCCTTGTTAACAAAAAAATACTGGGACCAGAACTGGCCATGTGAATGGCGCCCACAAACGGCACCATAAAATACGGGGCTGATTTTGATCCAGCCTGACCCTGTCTGGGCTACAGGAATTCCGAAACAAAAGTAGTGGAAGCGGAACAGTCGGTACAGACGTTCCATGCCACGGCATCGTATGTAACAATTTCCACCAGAATTAGTGTTAGTATAGCATGGATGGAATGTTATACATGTCGGTTATGATGTAAGTTCCACGCGTTAATATATATTTTTCTGTTTTAGTATTCAGGTTTCCAGCAAACGGCGGATAAGTGCTATGTGTGCGGACATTTGATCATGGAAATGGTAAGGACGCTTCTCTGCTGTGCTTTTTGTTGTCTGACGGGGTTAAATATAAGTCTGGTTCTACGTTGTGCTTTAGCAGTTTTGCTAAATAAAAACATGCCCCAGTTGGTGAATATTACCGTAACGTTTATTTATAAACGAGGATTTGTCCACATACACACGCAAACATATACTGTCCATGGTAACACCCTGAGTGCTTCTCAGACAAGGATAGGGATGAGCCTTCGTTTAGTCTTCCACCTGCTCGGATGTGACTTGTGAGCCTTTGTTCAAGGGACCATGTTGGACTCCACCACACTGCAAAACAACAAAACTAATGTTAGTTAATAGCTCATGTTCCAACCTGAAGCATTAGGTGTGATGGGAGTTGCACAGCAGCTGTAGCTCTAGGGGTCCCCTATTCCTCAGAGTAGGATGACCCTAAAATAAGAATGCAGGACAGCTATTGAGGCAGTGATACGGGGCTCTTTGGGGTAATAAGCAGCCGGACTGCAACTAAAATACCTTAATTTGACTTGTAGTTTTGAACAGATTGTATAGAATTATCTCGCATCGGTATAGAGTTGACGTTGCTGCTTCCTCACTCTTTGGATGCAGCCAGACACGAGTGTTTAACCCGCGGGCTCCCAAAGTCACGCGTGATCCCCAGCATTGATAAGAGCTGGAATGATCTAAGGAATGAAATCCCGCAAGGTGCGATGTTGACGATTCTGGTTTCCAAGGGCAAGAAGGTCTCTGCTCAGACAGGCATAAACTATGTGACTCAACATGTTAAGCTTTAGTTTACGCGACGCTTTGGCAACTGAATATACAGTCGAGCGTTTCAAATATTCCACCTATGTATGTATACATTTCACAGATGTGGGTTCTAGTCGCGGTTAAAAGGGAAGGGTACAGCAATAATCTTTTCTCGGAGGTCACAGGAGATAGTGGCTGCGCATAGAGGGGAAGAAAGTCACAGTGAAATAATATGTGGCTGGCACCGTGTGGTAAAGAGTTAAGGAATGGGTACTCACATTTTTGGGGACTTAAGCAATTAGTCCCGCAAAACTTGCATGGGCGATACAATCCTCGCCTGGGGATATCTTTAGCAGCAGTCCTGTGTATTTTTTTTTTTTGGTTCTCAGTATAAGGTGCACATAAAAAGTTAAACAGAAATAAGCAGAGTGCTTTCTGTATATATAAAATGAATAAAACAAATAAAAACAGCTCACTATATACTCACAATATGGTGAGCAATAAATGGATTGCTCACACCTTCTGGCGTAGGTGGAATGATCCCCACCAAGGATATAAACTTGCGTGTTTAAAACAATAAAAGGATGGTTTAAATTTTCATTTATTTTCAGCTTTCTGGTTAAAAACCATGAAAAGATCAATATTGACCTTTTAATGGTTTTTAACCAGAAAGCTGAAAATAAGTTTGTTTTTTTTTCTGCTCCTGGTATCCTTTTATATCCTTGGTGGGGATCATTCCACCTACGCCAGAAGGTGTGAGCAATCCATTTATTGCTCACCATATTGTGAGTATATAGTGAGCTGTTTTTATTTGTTTTTATTTGTTTCACTTTATATATACAGAAAGCACTATTTCTGTGTGAGACTAATTGCTTAAGTCCCCAAAAATGTGAGTACCCATTCCTTAACTCTTTGCCACACGGTGCCAGCCACATATTATATTACTGTGACTTTCTTCCCCTCTATGCGCAGCCACTATCTCTTGTGACCTCCAAGTTATTTACCAAGCCAAGAAGAGGAAACCTTGGCGAGAGGGCTGCTGCTATCTATAGGACTATTTATTTTATCGCTGTTTTTATTGTTCTTGGCGCTTTTACCTTCCTATTTTTTTGCAATAATCTATTCTCCCCTGAAAGCTAAGATTGGGCTTTCACAAATGTGTTTAAAAGTTGTCATACCTTCACAGGGCTTCAATGGAGGTGGCATTTTTCCGCAGGCATAGGGGTATTTTCTGTAGGATTTATCCTCTTGCGCACGGTAGAAACCTGTCAAAGTAGCATATTACATTGTTAGGGTATGGAAGTGGACAGGTGATTCTTAAATAAGATTTAATAAAAGGATAAAAAAAAACAGAAAAATGTAATTAATTCTTGGTGTTCTACGATACCTTTGTTTGTGATCGTATTCATATGTTTAACGTTGGTCAGCCCAAAACATATTAAACATAATGACCAATATGGCAGATGTTGTCAGAAGAACCCCAGAACATCACTTCTCTTTAATTGTTGGCTTTTCTTATCAGTTGACCTCACGTCTAGGCTGCACTTGAATGTTTGACTTAGATAACAAATGAATAAACATATCTGTCCTGGTTTGCATTCTGTATCCTCATTCTGCTCTTCCTGCCTACATTAATCTGTCTCTGTGTTAAGATTTTACAGGCGCTTGGCAAGTCTTACCATCCGGGCTGTTTTCGCTGCGTGGTCTGTAACGAATGTTTGGATGGCGTGCCATTCACTGTGGACCTCGAGAACAACATTTACTGTGTGAAAGATTACCACACGTAAGAACTCTTGTGTTTTGGGGGGTGGGAAGGCTGCCTGCTATGGCTTTTGAATCCAGAGTAGGATAACACCTCTTACTCGGACTCGTGGTCTAGACAATCACAATAAAGTAGCCCTCTAGACACTGAGCGGTATCTTAAACGAAGTGTTGAAGGCTATCCGATCAACACTTGTTGGAGATCTATGGGCCTCCATCTAAATTATTGGGGACGTTTTGTGCACTAGATACTTGGGACCCTTAATTTTGTACCCCTTCTGTTCCATAATAGCTTTTATTCCATAGCTAGAAATAAAATTTGACTTTTTGTCTCCTCTTATTTCAGAGTTTTTGCACCTAAATGTGCCTCCTGCAACCAACCCATTTTACCAGCACAGGTAATAACCAAACATTGATGTATTTTGGGTTTGTAACAGTGGCAAGTGACTGTTTCTTCACGCTATGTTTTGGGAGAATGTATTAAGTCAGATTGGTCCAAGAGAAGATGGCGTCTTTGGTCAAGAGAGACATTTAATTTTGGCAACGCAGGAAACCTATTGGATTCTGCTAAGCTTTTTGGACGTCAGACGTCTCCTTATGCATTCCATCTAAACTAGAGACATCTGAGCTCCTGAAAGCTAACGTGACTACATCGTTTAATTTTGGCCCAATTAAATGTATCGCTGTCTTCTATAGACTCTATATAGATTTTATCTTCCTGTCTCTCTAGTTGGCTAGCACTGGGTTGTTGTTGTTGTTGTTGTGACATACATTAGCACTTCCAAGGATGTTCCCAGTATAGCAAAGACTTAACACGCATTTATCATGTCTTTACGAAATACATACTTGCAATAAAGGAAAACTAGTCTGCATCTTTGTAGCCAACTAGAGCCCACCAACTATTCAAGAACCCCGACTCCCGTAAACATACACCTTGAGGACTCGTAACCTCCCTACTACACAGCAGAGCCTTTCCCATTTACAGCGTTCTCAGCGGATTTTTTGTGTTTTTACCTTATTTGGAAGCACTTGAATGGCATTTACTTTGGTAAAAGTGGTCGTTCCAGCAGCGGGATCCAATATCTCGGTTTGCTTATTAGATCCGGACGGGATAAAGTCAAAAGCACGGCTTAAATTGTTCCTTTGAGCCGAGATGGGAAATGCAATACTAAGCCCTGCGAGGGACTTGGCCGATGGTTATGAGGTTGCTTAGGAACACCGTTTTTGACTTCCGATCCCCCTGCTTCCTCGTCGAGGTATTTGTACCCTCGGTCAATGTGTGGTCCATCTTTTGTTACAGTAGGATCACGTTGCAAATAAACGAGCACAGGACACCTGTGGAGGAGAGATGAGTTATTTACGGTGCTTACAATAAATTATTTTATAATATTTGTACATTTTCCGTGCTTTCTGCTCCTTTACAATGCTGGCATGGAACCAAGAACACAAAAGTATCTTCCAAATCCTCCTTCGCTACTAAAATGATCTCACTACTTATTTTGAAGGAAATGTTCTCAGAGTTGTGTGAAAAGTAGATAGTAAGTTGTGTTTTGTCGGTTTATTTGGATCGTCTAGCAGAAATCTGAAATATGGAGAAGATCCATTAATTTGTCGACCATGGCTCGCTTTATTTTTGTCTCTTGTGATGAGAAAACTTAAGGAAATATTTTTGTAAAGTGGACATATGGGGAGCTCTAAATTATTCACATGACAAATGGGCAGTTTTAGGTTCGTTTTATTAATGAGAAGCGGCTTTGAGTAAGGGGGGGGGTGTAGGACCCCACTAGCATTTGATTCATACTGGGCTCAGTTGAATGCAGTGCTGTCGTCAGACAATGTACATTTATGTTTGTGTTGGATGTCCGTCCGGCAGCTAAAAATAACACGTGCGACGTTTCCCATGTGCCTTCTCAGGCCAAGCATTTATTCCAAATGTTTCTTGTTATGGGGGCTGAGCGATGTCGCCTGAGCAAATCCTGCCCCCTGGGACACCCGGAATATGTTCAGTCCATGGGAGGATTTGTGTTTTTCCCTTTATTCCGTCCAAGAGACGAAATGACTGCGCAAATGTAACTTTTAACCCCTTTTTTCCAGTCTTCGGACAGTTGCCTGCCTGCTACATTGTTACAGCAGGAACAGCTAAACATCAAACTGTAATATGACGAACGCTCCTTGAAGTAGGCACCTATTACTTCCATACATCTATTCTCAAGAGGCTGTTCTGCTGATCTCTGTGTGTTAGGGCTGTAGGGCTTAGGATTTGTGTAACAGCGGTTCCTTGGCCCATGGGTCTCGGCAGGGATACATGGCCTTCAGGCTGAGAAATCATTAATCGAACCCCCCCTTCGTAGGTTCCAAAAATAGAGCGTTTGGAATGCAGGAAGTCGCATCTCGGTTTTAAGTAAACTGTAGGGGATTCTGTTTAAATCATCCAAATTTACCCCCCCTTTTTTCTCTCCGTCCCCCATCAGGGCTCTGAAGAAACCATAAGAGTGGTGTCCATGGACAAAGATTACCACGTGGAGTGTTATCACTGTGAGGTGAGTGTCAGGTCCTTCCAAGTTACCCCCCCCCCCCAAACCACAGGGGCTGCAATGTATTAAACAATGTATTAAATGTATTAAAACAAAATTATGCACCGAGAACGATTTCACTGACGGTGGATGAACTGGGATAGAGAGAGGAGAGCAGCTCGTGGGGCTCGGCAATCTCTTCACCCCAGGGGGCTGCTGGAGTCCGTGCCCCCATTTCCACATCATGGTCAATAAGTAACTGACTTCCAGCTGTCATAGGGTCTGCTTTACAGGTGACTTACTTATTCAACGCTTTTCAGTAGAAGAGTACAACATAATTACCTCCTTACGGATCCTTTCTCTTTCTCTAGTTCATGGCTAATTTCCTGTCCGGTCCTCTCTCTCCAGCGAAATGCCTGTTATATAAATTGCCACGTCGGCTTTGATGGGAATTTAGCACCTCATTACTAATGCTGCCTTCTTTTGAGGTTTTCTTTAAGTAACTTTGTATCGGGAGACTTGCTCTCTTATGCTGACTTTTAAGGTTTCAAAACTACAATGGGCTTTAGAGTATTATATATAAATTGCTAAAGCACGGTATTTTGCGTCGGTTTCCATGGAGACTGCTCCACATTTAGAACGTTCCCCTAGAAGGCTCAGGAAAATGGCACTTTGGGGCTTTGGCGATTTGGTATGATTGATTTTGCTGATTTAACCATAACTGGTAACCATCTTTTGTTCAAAAAAACCGAGCCATGCTGTCATTACCTAATCACGCTTTATTTGGGGTCATGTATGTACAATGCGTATGGTACATAAAATATGCATATTTCATTTAAAAGTAAACTTGATTTTTTGCACTATATACAATGTCAGTGTCAGACTTTATAACTGTCCAAAATGTATAAATAAATATTGCTTAAGTCCTACCTTTGATGAAGATGCACTAAATCCCAGACTTCCAGATAATAGTCATTCCTCCGCCGGATAGTTTGATGATGAAATGATATTTTTGTGATCTGTTCCACCTTTTTAATATTTGCCGTTTTCCCCTCGTCTGGCAGGACTGTCAGCTGCAGCTTAATGACGAGGAAGGACGCCGGTGCTACCCCCTGGACGGCCATCTCCTCTGCCACGGCTGCCACATCCGACGTATAAGCGTTAACGTACCTCCACACCAGCCGACCGGCTACCCGATGCACGTCACGGAGCTCTGAGCGGCGGCCGGCAAATCGGCGCGGTATTAGCACCTATGGCAAGCGTGTCAAAGGAAAAGAGAGAAGACGACCGCAAACCCGTCGTACCTTTTTAAAAACAGCTAGCGGTACAACCTGTTTAACCCATTCACTGCCACAGGTACATTGCTTTGTAAATCCTGGAACAAAATAAGTGCCATTACCTTTTTTTTTTTTTTTTTTGTCGACCTACTGGTATTTTAGGCAGGCCTAGGTAAGTCCAGTTCTCCCAAAACACAGCTATCTCTTTTTATTTTTCTGGAGGAGGACAAAAAAAAAAAAAGGACCGAGAGCTGAAATTAAGAGATGTTTGGAAAAAATCGAAATTAGTATTATATATATATATTGTTAAGCGTATATTTAGTGTGTTCTTGAAAATGCTTATTTATTTGTGCCGTTCATTTTCCCCGCCAGTAATTGTGTAGGTATTTTAGCAGCGGCTTGATGTTAGGAAACCTAAGCACTTAATCTGTGTTAACCCATTTGTGGCCAGAAGTGTGGCAGCGATTATTTACTTAACCCTTTGAATGGCGGAGACATAGTTGAGATTTCTTGAAGACCTATTCTGGCTGTAAACTGTTATCATGACAAGGCATGAGATGCTTGACTATTTTATTGTGCATTCTATTGTGTTCTGTATAATAATAATAAAAAATCAGGGTTAAAGCCTTCCCCATATGTGCGGAGAATGCTTTTTCCTTGGCACAGTTCTTACGATGAATATTCAGGTGAACAAGGGGAGCTGGGATCATCTGCTTTCTAAAGACATTAGGACTGGAGGTAAGATACAATTGTAAAATGTTACTGTGAAGAACTTAAAGTGATTTTAATCTATAATGGGAGACATGTTATAATCTGTTGGATACTTACTGGCTATTCAAGGGGTGGTCTCAGCCCCTTCCGCCGTGCAAAAGGTGTTCTTGTTTTGAATGGGCACAGCCCTCGAGTCTTGTTAATATGTTGCTGTTAGACCGTGCTGATGCTTTGATTCTGTCCCGAAAGGCTTGCCGTCCAGTACTAAGGAATTCTAGGAACACGCTGGGATGTGACTGCCTACCGGCAAATTGTCCCTCAACTTTTGGGTTCTTAAAGTTGGGCCTATTGGATCTGAGATCACTTTTACGTAAGTAAGCTGTTCGATGCACATAGCTTAGGTTAATTTATTAATGCTGTATCAAGAGCAAAGCAAACGTGTCTTAAAAAAACAAAAAACAAAAACCAAAATGTAAAAACCTACTGAATTCCATAGTACTGGCTGCAAAAAAAAGTGTGATAAAGATTGCAAGGTATTAGCGGGCAAAACAAAAATTGGCACAATGGATCGCTAAAAGGGTCCTTAATGGTCTAGTACTACTGTTCTTGAAAATGTCAAACACTGTGCGAGATTATTTAAAGCACCGAGACGCGTGCCCCTGTAGTCTTCTGTGTAACTTATTACTAGTCTAGTGCCTTTAATTTAATAGCAACTGTGCTTCTGGGCTCCCCCTCCTGTGCATTTCGTATGTATATTTTGGATTAGACTTGAAGGTAGAGTCAAAGAAAGTTACATTTCGATTATGGGGTCATTTCCCCGGGGGGGGGGTTGCTTTTTGTTTTCAAACTCGTAAATGTGCTATATTTGTCTGAGTGGCAAGGTTGTAGAATACTTAATTCTTGTCTTCATGTAACCCATGGATAAAAACATTAAGTGACAGGAGGAAGAGCAAGATACCAAAAAGGAAGTGAGCACTAAGGCACTGTTTTTTTTTGTTTAAGAACCGTCACACCCTTTGTGTTAAAAGCCACAAGATTGCAAAATGTTTTGTTTTTTTATATACCTCTGCAAACTGTCTTACTAATGCCTGAATTCCTACCCAAAAATTGTAGTAAGAAAAAATGGTTAATTTCATGCTGTTTAACTGTTTTTTGTTCTCTTCATCCTTTTTCCATCCCATCAAGCAAAATTATGTTTTATGTGATCAGTTTCACTTTACGGCAAAGGTTGCGAAGTCCCATGATGTGTCCTATTCAGCCAATCAAATCCTATGTTCTTTTGGTCAAAGCGTTAAACTGTTGAGGCTGCTCCCGGACTTTATTATATTGTAACTAATATCTTAACTGTAGTATATAATTTGACTTAAATTAAGTTTTTGTTTTGTTTAATTTACTTTAAGAAATGTATTTTCTTTGTCTCTGAAAGAATATAGACTTTTCTTCCAAGAACTTGGACCAACTTTGTAGGAGGCTATGTATACTGCCCAATTTGTATATCATGTAAACATGTTTACACGTGCAAATATGGATCAGTTTAACTATTTTTGTATAAATTCTTGTAAAACTCCAAATTGTGCTTTTTCTGCCATTATGTACTTTTTAGAATGTTTATTTTGTTTGTTTTTTTTTCCTGTGTTTTGATTCTCTTGATTGTTAAAGAAATTAAAAACTTGGAAACTGTGTAGATTTATTTATCAGAACAAAAAGCAATCTGTTATTCACCTTAAGTTATTTAATGTTAAATGCCAGACTTGTCATGTAAACTTAGATGTTATAATCTGCTTTTTACAATAAAGACTTTTTGTAGTTACGTCAAAGTGTTGTTTGCTTGGTACGTTTGATTGTAGAAGGTAATGAGGAGGAATAGGGGTAGAGGGTAAAAGGGAAAACCCCCCCTCTATTAACAAATAATAGTAATACAAAGTAAAGGTATAAAGCCTCCTTTATTGGAACATACTGGGTTACAATACATATACTCAAGTAACCCTCACATTTTTACTTACGATAAACGTAATGAGTCTCCTACATACGGCGTTTACATCTTAACAGATAATATGCACTATCACAAGCATCGGGGCCATCATCAAGGCATAATTTTGGGTTTGTCCTTTCATGCTGCCAGGAAACCTGGAGGAAGACAAACAGCTCATATTAAACAGATACTACAGAATTCAGCATATAAAGTGTCAGGCTTGTTCACAATATATATAAAAATAGTTGTTGCCCCGTAGCTAAGAAGGTAATGAGGGAAGAGGAAGAATAGGGGTAGAGGGTAAAAGGGAACCCCCCCCCCTCTATTAACAAATAATAGTAATACAAAGTAAAGATATAAAGCCTCCTTTATTGGAACATACTGGTTTACAGTACATATACTCAGATGAGTCTCCTACATACGGCATTTACATCGTTACAGATAGTGCATATTATCACAAGCATCGGGGCATAATTTTGGGTTTGTCCTCTCATGCTGCCAGCCAACCTGGAGGAAGACAAACAGCTCATATTAAACAGATACTACAGAATTCAGCATATAAAGTGTCAGGCTTGTTCACAATATATATAAAAATAGTTGTTGCCCCGTAGCTAAGGAGAAGCTCCAAGCACTTGGGGCATTTGCCTTGCACAGATGACACATTTAAATCGGCAGACGGCTGTCTCCGCAGAAGGAAATGTTCTGTGACCACGGAATGAAATGCCTAATTAGACTATCACACTGTACTCTTAATATTTAACTCAATCGCTGCTGAGTATTAAGATGGCAGACTATGAATTCTGGGAGTTGAAATGTGTCCCTCGAGTCTCTAACACAATAAATGGCAAAAAAGTGAAATCTTACAATTGCCATAATGATGCGCTGCATGCAGCGTGGGTTAATCCATCATTAGGGGGCTTTTAACATTGCATCTACTCAATAAAACATACATTTTAGTTCCCAATCTATCCAAACATTGACAGCGCTAGGATTCCCCATCACAGAAACTATTACCCTTACAAATAAAAGTACATGCATGTAGTTAAAATACAAGATAACTCTGTAAGTACCTGTTGATCGTGAATTCTGTAAAGTTCCAACAAGACTTCCAGCTACATTCAGTTAAGATTCACCATTGAAAACACACTGGCCATCTTCACAAGAACCTTGGTCCCTGAGAGCCACAAAAAAAAGCAAAATTAGAGAACACATACGATATATACAGAGTTTACGCTTTCATAATGCTTAAGTTACGGAAACTCAAAGGCACAAGGCCAAGTCTGACAACCCAACTACCGACTT
Organism: Spea multiplicata; assembly: GCA_009364415.1. Taxonomy (NCBI): domain Eukaryota; kingdom Metazoa; phylum Chordata; class Amphibia; order Anura; family Pelobatidae; genus Spea; species Spea multiplicata. The sequence goes on from VKOC01004436.1 coordinate 16,633, forward strand.
AATGAGATCTTTGGAGCGTAGGTATATTACTCATGATCTACAGGACTAGAAGATTCATGACTTGTATGGCTGCAAAACATGGACACTATACTAAGCTCTCAATGAATATCTAAACTCATCACACCGTAACGTGGGTAGGACAAATGCAACAACTTGAACCATTATTGCCATTGTAAGGTAAGTAGTGATTTAATTAACCAAATAAGATCACAGTTCTATAGCTCTATGATTGACATTGGCCTCTAGGCATTCTAACCAGTCTAAAGGTGTCATAAACCATGGCCACTCACACCTGGGGACAATCCATTCTGCTGGAATTGTCCATCGCCAATTGACCTTGTCAAACCCCAGCCTCCTCTTAATAAAAGTCCATTTTTATTGGTTCTTAGACCAATGGGGGACAATGCTCAACCAGACACAATGTATCAATATTTCCTGCACAATAGAGAGCTCTGAAACCAGACTCCAGCCTTTTGTGAAGGGGAGGGAGAGGAATCATGTAAGTGAGAGAGAACTTCACTCAGGAAGTGGAAGGCAAATAATCCGTATTGTAGCTCTGTGAGAACATGTCCCGGCCAAAAAAATGTGCTGATAAACTGATTGAAGTCCTTATTCTTCCCTATCCAAGCATTTCTTTTTGTGTTGTAATAAACCCTGCAGGCTTTTTCAACTACCACGCAAAATATCAGCAGGCTGAGGTGTGAAAGAGATGCTTTTCATACCTTCTAGATAGCAACGGGCTTTTATCGTACGATTTCAGCAAGAATGAACAGGAGTAGGCGGTATTTGGGGTACTACAGCCCATAGGGAAAAGCTCTCCATTATGTACTATTCAGCAGTATAACACTCAAGAGATAAAACGAACAGAGATACACGCTTGTATAAACGCAGCCATGCCTGCTTATCAGCTAAGTGTTTGCCACTTTCATTTTCATCAACATTAAAAACAATCCTTAATGCAACATGAAAAAGCCTGCCTTTATACTAAAAGGAGGGGGTAGAATATAAAAACATAAGGTTTTTGGATTCATACCAAGTCCTGTTTATGGAATATAAGATCATCATAACCATCAACTGTAAAAGACCTGTTACCATCAACTGTCAGAGAGTACTTATCCAACACAATGGACAAAAGTATTGGGACACCTGACCATTACACCAACTGGGACTTTTACGACATTGTCTATATAAATATACAGACGTTCATATGTAGTTTTTGTAGTAACTTTTGCCCATTCATCCAGTAGAGCGTTTGTGAGGTCAGGCACTGATGTTGGATGAGACGCTCGCCTCGCAATCTCTCTTTCAGTTCATCCCAAAGGTGTTCGATGGGGTTGAGGTCAGGGCTCTGTGCGGCCGATCAAGTTCTTCCACCCCAAGCTCATCCAACCTGTCTTTATGGAGCTCGCTTAGTGCGCTGGGGCTCATTCATGCTGGGATAGTAAAGGTTCTTCGGCTCTGTGCTAAAGGGGACATACCAAGACATTTTTGACAATGCTATGCTTTTAAAATTGTGGGAACAGTTTGAGGGAGACCCCTTTCCATTCCAGCATGACCAGCGCACAAAGCAAGGTCCATAAAGATACGGTGGGATTTGTTTGAGGTGGAAGAACTTGACCGGCCGCACAGAGCCCTGACCTCAACCTCATCGAACAGCCTTGGGATGAACTGGAACGGAGATTGTGAGCCGAGGGTCTTGTCCAACATCAGTGCCTGATCTCACAAACGCTCTACTGGATGAATGGACAAAAAAAGACAGATTATGGGATATTTCACATTAAGCACTGGTACATTATATATGACTCTTGATAATCAGACTCATTTTGTACCGTAAACATTTCTTTATTCTATAAGACTAACAGCTTCTCAGTCAATACTGGCTCCTCAGACAGAGGGAGTTTTAAATGTTTTCTCAGTCCTCTACCATCAGCGCCCCCTTGTGTCCTATCTAAAAGCCAAGGTCAAACATCTTTATCATTACTCAACCAGGATGTTTTATCACAATCTCTGCTCTGACATATTCAGGGAGAAGGAATGTTACACTAATGAGAGATCGCTCCTCACTAACAAGTTGTAACGGTTTGATTTATGTCTTGGATGACAAGAAGCAAGTCTTAATCCAAGGAGGGAGGTATGAGACATGTTTGTGCTTGCCTGATGCAACTGTATCGGGTACTTTGCCATATCTTACAATCAAACAGAAGGAGGGGGCAGAGATTGGACTTCTGAAAATGAAAATCAGCCAAGGGGAATCGTGCACAGAGACTAGTCTCCATCATCTGTTTATTAAAAGGTCTCGTCCTCCAGATTGTGTCCCCAATTCTCAAGTAAGAATGCAGCTATTAAGAAAACAAAAACAAGAATGTATTGATAAGAGTCCTGATCCAGTCCTGATCCAACCTGATTAGCCAGCCAAACATAGTTGTTTCTCTTGGTGAGTGTCACTCTTCTGAATTAATGGCACCATTACAGAGTTTAACTAGGTCTTTCCGAGTCCAGAGGTCGGTGAACCTCACAAGTGACATACAATTGAACTTTAATGAAGATCTAGGAAGCTGACCCAGAAATGTCCAATAAAGGTTCCTCACTCTTCCATCCCGGTACTCCAAAGAGAGGACACTTTAAAGGTGTATGATAAAAGTTTTGTTCCTTACATGGGAAGATATTACGTGCTGTAATAACAATAGCACAAAAGGTCAGAAGCCCAAGCAGCCTCAGTATAAGGGCCAATTCACCTTAAAGGATACAGAAGCATAGCATTGCAACAATGGCCAGTAGTGGCCCCCAGGCTGTAGGCAATGTCTGTTTATACAGCATATGGTTAAAAGATAGCTCTACAGATCCTGAGAGCTAATGTCCAGCAGGTAACTCCTAACAGACCATCCACCACTGCCGTTGGCCTTTGCCCACTTTCCATCCACAGAAAATAGCTGTCACGACGGCTGTAAACCCAGCAGTACACACCACAGGCGTTATTTGCCCTTAAGCACCTAGGCAAGGGGTTGCGCTCCAAGATAGACAGACAGGGATTTTGATGATCCCAACAGTGAACAGGCATATGTAAATAGGCACTGAGCATGGGCAGTAAAGCACTGCAGGAGTTGCCATATACCTGTATAGTAATGCTGCAGGTAGATGCCAGGACAGGGGCCACAGAGGCTAGTCAAAGCAGAACTTCAGGAACCAACAACGTATTGCAAGACCACACTAGGGCGCCTCTGCATAGCATCACAGGTGCTTCCCATAGCACGTCACTGCTATCCCAAAAGGACCCTGCAGGACGGCTGCCAGGTAAGTTCAGGCTGCACAGTTGGGGGACACAACATAGGATAGGCTATGAAGCTGTTTTCTGTTTTTGGTTGATCGTCTCAAATTATTTTGTATGATGCTTTATCCTTTGTTTTGTATGATGTTTTATCCTTTGTGGATCTCTTGGGGGTCACCCCAAAAGTAAGGGGGAAATCCAGAAGTGGACCTTCTTGCTCACTTGTGCATAGAGGGATACCAACCGTACCCCACTGACAAGGCCAATAAAGGCCAAAACGTACATCTGAGGTTGTTGGTTTCCTCGTGCAGAGGAAATCTGCCTTGTTTTGGTTCCCATAAGGCAGGATCAGACTGGTATGTCGATGAAGATTTTTCCTCTGTAAGGGCACAAGAGAGCTTGAGGGCCGACCGAAGGTCAAAATTTCTTGGAATGAAGTTTCTTAAGCAGGGAAGAGGTATGCAGATCACTCAAGGAAACCCATGACCTTTCCTCTGTCCCATATCCCTTCCAATGTTAAAAGTGTTGAGTAGCATTTCATACTTTTCTGGAATCTAGAATACCCTATACCTCATATTCTAGATGGAAATCCACCTTTACAGGTTTTGTTGCAGGTAAGTGGTTTGAGCCACATTTGAGCAACTGCTGCCGGTGGGGAGATGGGCCAGCTGCGCCATCTCCCGGGACCTTATTAAGACGCTGGTGGGTGATGCTGCCTGCATCTTCTAACTGGTGCTCCTGCTGCCGCTGGGGAGATGGGCCGGCTGCGCCATCTCTCAGGTTCTCACTCAACCCCTCACTCAGCCCCTGGGGAGTGATGCCACCGGCATGCTCTCCCTGGTGTTGCCACTGGGGAGGTGAGCCGGCTGCGCCATCTCTCAGCCTCTAACTCAGTCTCTGGGGAGTGATGCAACCGGCATTCCCTCCCTTGTGCTTCATGGCCTCTGGGGAGATGGGCCACCTGCATCCCCTCCTTTGAGCAACTGCTGCCGGTGGGGAGATGGGCCAGCTGCGCCATCTCCCGGGACCTCATTCAGCCGCTGGGGGGTGATGCTGCCTGCATCTTATCACTGGAGCTCCTGCTGCCGCTGGGGAGATGGGCCGGCTGCGCCATCTCTCAGGTTCTCACTCAGCGTCTGGGGAGTGATGCCTTCGCTCCCGTGTGCTCCTGTTGCCTCTAGGGAGATTGGCCGATAGCTCCATCTCCCAGGCTCTCACTCAACCCCTCACTCAGCCCCTGGGGAGTGATGCCACCTGCTTCCCCTCCCTGGTGTTGCCACGGGGGGGGGGGGGAATGGGCTAGCTGCGCCATCTCCCAGCCAGGAAGTGGGGAGTGATGCCACTGGCATTTCCTCCCTTGTGCTCCTGTTGCCTCTGGGGAGATGAGCTGGCTGCACCATCAACCCGGCCCTCAACTCATTTTCTGGGGAGTGATGCCGCCTATATCCCCTGGTGCTCCTGTTGCCACTGGGGAGATGGGCCGTTCACCCACAGGACTGAGCTAATTGAAGACAGAACAGATATTTATACAAAACACATGATAGGATTAGGGGTATAATCTCATCAACCACCAAACATCCTGGCACTGCCATACAGTTCTATGGCCAGCAATGTCCACCCAACAAAGGATCACTGTTTCAGGGCGATCCCCAGGGAGCGGCATCAATCCCAGGGTATCAATGGAGAGCTCAGATTCCAAGGATGATATGGTCCTAAAAGCAATGTGATATGACGTCAGGACCCTGAGTGACAGTGGCAGAAACATACCATGCGCAGTAGTTCCATAGTCGCAGCTGGGTAAACCCCAGCCCTAAAGATTGGTAATAAAAGTAGCGTTTCCAGACGAGCTCCCTCTCCATAACCACCATGAGTATTGGCGATCAAAAGCTTAATTTAACCTCAAAAGAGCAACATGGTGGGACAAAAGATGTGCATAGCGATGCAGTTCCAATTGTTGGCGGGCATCATGGCAGTTCCTAGCCACCGTACAGTTACATGAAGTGAGGCTAGGTTTCGGTCAGGTGCATCAAGCGTTTCCTGGATTGAAGAGCCCCCATAGCTGGCTAATTCATGGGATTTTGGTTAGGGCAGACCAGACAGAGTTTCCTCGTTCACCCAGTGCCTCCCTCCGAAACATACACCCATGTGTCCTCAGCCTCAGAAGGCTACCATGACATTTCTCCCTTTCGCACGGAGACTAACACAGGAGGAGATCCGAGACGTGTTGACTACGAAGTTAGTCAGTCCATCCAGTCCAAATTGGTCCTCTAGCCCAATTACCCTTACAAGGGCAGCGCTCACCTGGCCATCTTCTGCCTCTCCTTATGAACACACCCGCTGCTGGAGAAAAGTGCCGACTGTCACTTCTCCCTGGAGATCACCCATCCGTTGGGGAGTGATGCCGCCTGTATCCCCCTCCTGGTGCTGCCGCTGGGGAGGTGAGCAGGCTGCATCCCCTCCCTTTTGCTCCTGTTGCCTCTGGGGAGATATACCGGCTGCACAGATACCAGACACTCAGCCTTGGGGGAGTGATGCCGCCTGTATCCCCTTCCTGGTGCTGCTGCTGGGGAGGTGGGCAGGCTGCGCCATTTCCCGGGACCTCACTCAGCCGCTGGGGAGTGATGCCACCTGCATCCCCTCCCTTGTGCTCCTGTTGCCTCTGGGGAGATGGGCCAATTGCTCCATCTCCCAGGCTCTCACTCAACCCCTGGGGAGTGATGCCACCTGCATCCCCTCCCTGGTCCTGCCACTGGGGAGATGGGCCGGCTGCACCATCTCCCAGCCTCTGGGGAGTGATGCCACCTGCAACCCCTCCCTGATGCTCCTGCTGGGCAGATGGGCAATCTCTAAGGCACTCTCTCAGCCGCTGGGGGGTGATGCTGCCTGCATCCCCTCCCTGGTGCTCCAGGATTTCGTTAGAAGCGAAATGAGCAAGCCCAGGCCGAAACGTTAAAGTTTTTCAATATGGGGCCAAAGAGAGCAGAAGTTCCATTTGCTGAGGACTGGTGCACCGGACTGGGAATTCAAAATTCGACAACAAATAAGTAGTAACTGAGGGCTATCATCTGTGGATTAGCTCTCTCATTGGTGTCAGTGATGAAGCAGATAAGGCATCTGCTTTGTCTGCGATATGAAACAATGAAATTGAATCTAGAGAGAAACAAAGACCAACAAGCTTGCGTAGGATTTAACCTTTTAGCCTTGCTGAGATATATTCTAGAGGTCCGTAAGGACGGTCACAGCATTCCTTGACCCTTCTAACAGATGCCACAAATCCTGATGAGCCAAAATTATTTTATGAGTTTATGATTGCCAACATCGTAATTAGTCTCAGGAGGAGTCTGCCCTGGAATTTATTCTGCTGTGACAGGACTGCCCCATGCCAAGGCATCAACCGCAAAGGGTTTGGAGAGGCAAAGGACCACCCAAGCTTTTATGAAGGCTTAAGATGCTTCTTCAGACCAGCGCACCCTTTCTAGTCATGGCAGTGAGGGGGGACCAAGACTCTTCTGTAGTAATTTCAAAACCCAAGAACTGTTGGAGTAAATTTAGAGCAAGGCCACTTACAAAAAGGCTGAGGGGTCCATTTCAAAGCCAGGTGCAGAAATGATGTATCCTAGGAAGCAAATACGGGGATCTTCGAACCGGCACTTCTCCAGCTTGGCATACAGGCGGTTCGGACATAAACGCCGAAGGGCGATAGGCACATGTTTCTGACATGTACCCAGTAATATATCCAGAGGACTCTTTGTCCCCCATTTTTTTTCCCTAAACTTCACATGTTGTATTATAGATTACAATATTTCTTTATGAAATAGAAAGATATCCCATTATGTAAAAAGGAAGTTTCATAGACAAATCATTCAGCCTTAATAATGTATTTAAAGCTAGATGAACACGGAGGCGAAATGAAGGATGGTTATCTTTTCATAAAAATAAAACTATTCTACTAGAAGTTACAAAAAATTTAATAAAAAAGTATCAGGCCCAATGGTATGGTGTGCCTATGAAAGTGTCATTACAGGACACTTAATAAAAATGGGCACAGAAGTTTAAGAAATGGTACAAATATAAGTCAACTTCAAATAGATTTAAATAACTTAACCAGAGATAATAAAACCTACCCGTCAATAATTACAACACAAAAAATGTTAAATTTAAAAAAGCAACTAAATGACCTGGAAAGGAAACAGAAATCTCCAGGAATTTACGCCAATTTGGTACTACAGAGGTAATAAATGATTAACAAATAAATTCCGTAACAGGAGAGTGAAAGCAAGAATTAAAAAATTACTTATTAACGGACACATTTATCGAGGTCCACAGAAAACAAGATATGCTTGTAACAAATTCTATGCTCAATTACGTAGTCTCCCTAATGAAACAACTAGAAAAACTATATAATCACATTGCTGAATTGGCCTACCATATGGTAAATTTGACCTTAAAACCATCCATAATTCAACTACATACAAAACCAGAAGACAAAACAAATATATTAGCAAACTGGTTTAAAATCAAGAATGGCACAAGGCAGGGATGCCCATTAGTCCCTATGGTATACATCCTTACATTTATATTAAGATCAGAGAGATACAACGAAATAATTCCTGTTTAAAACTTAGTTTGTACGCAGACCATGCTTGACTTTAAGAAGTCCATAAAGATCTTTAAAACCTCTTTTAAAAGAAACTGAAAATGTTGGTCTGTTGCATTTCTCACTATAAATTAAATATGATAAAATCTCAAGCTATGACAATCCACAAGAGGAAAATAACTTAAAAGGACATATTTCTTGTGACCGGGTAAAGGAGATTCCCTATTTAGGCTTGAAGATATGTGCTCTTTAAAACGTGATTACCAACTACTTAGTAAAGAAACAAAAACGTTATTAATAGAATGGAAGAACCTGGAAAGTTCCAAAATGGACATACCTGCCGATTCACCGCCAGGATGTTTGCTGGGGGTACAAAGTCTTGACCCATCGATAAAGTGTGTCATTGTCGATATAAATCTAAAAGAATGGGGGAAAAGAAGATATAAAATTAATAATAAGAGACCTTTTTGCTGGACAATTTTTTTTTTTTTAAAAATACAGAATTTCAAAATGAATTTCTCCAGGGAAATATTTAATTACCTTAAACTTAAATCTTACCTTAAAGATCATATTATGCTGGAACATGGAAAATCCTTTTTTTCAATTTCTATAAAATCTTTGATACCTCTGCAAAAACAAAATAATTGAACAAAAGAATCAATAAGATACAACATCAAACTAAAGGTATATTTCATTCTTTCTTTTGAAATAATAATTATATGCATAAACCATCATTTAGGATAAAAAAAAAAAATTCAAAAAATTAGGAAACAAAATCCAATTTATCACAGTTTTGTCTATAAAAATTACACATAGCCAGGACATGTGTATTTGTCCTGCGCATTTCAGTCATCAAACTTGGAATTTTGACAGATTACCTTACGGGGCCTGTGATGGGACGACCTGTAACCCCACTGGGTACACACCTGCCAAATCGTGCTTCCTGAGATCCGAGACTTCGCGGTTAACCCCTTCAGCGCTGGAGGAGACTATAGCTGGCGAGACGAGGTGGGACCAAAATTCAATGGAGCTGTGCTGGCACTGCGGCTAGCCAGAGCTTAAATACACAGTGCTAATATCGTCCTAAAAAGAACAATAAGTTATCATAGCAGCCCACCCCAAGCATCAGACTAATGTGGAGGTAAAAACAGGAGCTGAGGTTATTGAAAGAAGCACAGATATTTATAAAGACAACATAACTAAATCAGGAGTACAATCCCATCAACTACCAGACAGCCCAGCGCCTCCATACAGTTCTATGACCAGCAATGCCCACCGTAACAAAGGGTCACTATTTTGAGGTGATCCCGATGGAGCAGTGACAATCCCGGGGTACTGTTGGAGAGCTCGGGGTCTACGGATGTTTCAAAAAGCAACTTGATCTGTCGTCGGGACCCTGAGCGACAGCGTCAGAAACGTCCCCAGGAATGGTCTGCGCGGTAACCAGGCCAGAGTACCATAGCTGCGGATGGGTAATAAGACCAACGTACCCAAATTAGCTTGTGGCAGGACAACGGATGTCCGTAGCGACGCAGTTCCAATTGTCGACGGGCATCGCCGCGGTTCCTAGCCGCTGTACAGTTCCGTTGATTTGCGTCTAGGTCCCGGTTAGGGTCAGGGCAAGGGAAACTTTAAAAGAAGTGTGTGATTATACTCCTGTAGGAACGGGGAAACAGGGGAAAAACAACTCTAAACAAGACAGACAGTCCTCTGCAGCCCTAATTCCGTGACAGGGCCCACAAATCCTATGAGACACAGTGGAGGCTCCATATTTTAATTTAACCTCGTAAAAATATATTATGTAACAGCACACCACACTTACCGTTCTAGGCGGCCCACAACAACCATAACGGGAACACAGGAGTTTGAGGTTCTTGATTCCATCTTTTCACATGTCAGTCAAGTTTTGGGATGGGTGCTGCAAGCTGAGCCACCTGGAACATGAAAGAAAACACAAAGTAATTTCCCACTTCTTCTGAGCATGTAGACACCACATATGTGTGGTATGTCCGCTTTATACAGTCACAAGAAACGCACAAAATCATGAGTACATGATGTCAGTTGAACCGGGAAGGTGTACTTCATGCTTTCAGGGATGAAAATAACCCAAAACATCAAAATAACCCCCACAAACTATATCTTATCTGAAAGCACATAACCTGGGGATCTCAAAGGTACCCCTTCTAGGTGACCCACTGCAGACACATATCTAATGGGAATCAGAACTTGGGCTTTTACTCTACCTTTTGACATGTCAGGCACAGTTTGCGATGGATGCAGAACAGGTATTTTGCCAATACCGGGTTCAGTACACTAAATGGGTAGTCAGACCAAGCTAAGGTCAGTACACAGAGCAGGTAGTAAGGGGCATGCAACGCAGATCAGGTCAGCAAGGTACAAAATCGCAAGTAGTAGTCAAACAGAACTTCAGGAGCCGATACTTCAGAAACTAGCGAGGGGCTGTCTAGGAACAAGGAAGTGCTTTGCCCCGGTAAATGGCACCCAGACAGGCCCAACGTGCAATATTCTCTACAGAGAACAAAGGGTGGCAGGCTGGGCCAGCCATCACAGCAGATAAATTTGGGGTGGGGAGGACAAAAGTGACTAGGTAAGTTAGGTGGCTGTGTAAGTAGGCCCTTGGGGCAGGTACGTTATTACTGTTTTGCTTTGCAGAAAAGATACTTTACAATTCCAATATATTTCCATAAAAATAGTTGGGAGTCGGGCAGATGAACTTCCAGGTGAAGGACTTGCCCTTTAGGGTTTTAGACATCAGCAGGATCTATGTCCATGTTTGATGTTATTTCAAAGAACTCGGCCCTTTTATACGAAGGTTGCCTTTTCTCCTGTGATATATAGACCCGAGCACCAGTAGTACGGAACACAGCAGATTCCACAGGAATCACCTTTCATCTCTCGGTGCAGTAACTGGATACATTAGCAGAGAATATTATACACGGTCTGTTCCTGCAAGCACTTAACCCCTGAACTCATTAAACATGTCATCTTTACGGCAGCCTGTAATTTTTAAAGATCTTTTAACAGAATCAAGGATTCAACCCTTTGACTCGCCTCCGGCAGTTCAAGGATGCTTACTTTTAGGTCGGTTTCTAACAAAAAAACATGTTTCTGGACAACAAAGCATTAAACGGCAGAAATAGCGCAATCTGCAAACTCGAAAAAATTGGCAGGGGACTTATTTTAAATAAATGCTCATCAGTGCAGGTTACTAACTCCTGTCTTGCACTTCATAACAAGTAGGAAGACCACTAACAAGCTGTCAACAGCTGTCAACAAGTCATTCCGCACATGGTTGGTGTCCATTTGTCAAAGGACCCCTCTATTTCTGCAAACGTATTTTAAATAGTGATTGCTTTGGTGACCTGTGATGTATCCATGCCTGAAACATCACAAGGAAGACGGACACAGGCCCTTATATTGACTGTCCCCCGTTAGGAGGTCATATCCTTGTACCGCCAGCCATAGGGCCATGAGAGGGAGGTCCGGGAAACTACCGTCTCCCAATAGATCACCAGGATTTGTGGTAAGGTAGACACACGCCTGGGTGCCACTTGCATGGGGCTGTCCACTGTGTGGTTCCTCTATTGCTTGACTGACCACAAGCAAGCAGTCAACTTGGTCGACCCATGCATGGTCCACCGTACCACAAATCCTGGTGATCTAGTGGGAGAAAATTATATCTTAGACACCCCTCTCATGGGCCTGTGGCTGGGTGTACCAAGGGACGACCTCTTACCTTTCAAGCAGGGACAGTCTCTATTCAGTGAACAAATCACTCTTCATTGTAATGTTTCAGGCACGGATACAGGACTGGCTGCCGCTTGGTGTCCCCGACACCAACACACCGACAACTTGTATCTGTCCGCCACTGGTCTTGTAAGTATCATCTACCTGACCAATTCTCAAACCTTGAAGTACAGTAATGCACATTTTTGTAGGATTTTCTGAACATTGTTTAAAACATTACCGCAGACAACTTGTGTTTGCATTAGGATTTTGTTTTTTAAAGAACAGACCTTTCTAAACGTTTAGCAAACAGTGGGGATGCTCTTCTGGCTAATGCTCGCTTTCCAAACCTCTTGGAATTACTGAAAGTATAACAAAGAGGTGGTAAAAGACTGTTTGCTTAGCAGGAAGACACAGAAAGAAAAAAAAAATATCAATAGATGAACAAAATTCTTATTAAAATGAAAAGGAATCCAGTCTGCTGGAGTATTCCAAAGCAGCGCGGAGGTTAATCAACAGATTACAATACACTGTAACACATATTTGCGGTCGAGGCTGGCAGAGAAATCCCCGGTCAGGCTTGGCTTAATCAGGTCTGCCTTCCTAACAAAGGGATGATTTTATCCTTAGGATGACACAGCCACGTTGCGATCAGAAAGAATGTATCAGTCGAGCCGTGCACTTAGCTGCCATGTTGTCATATTCGCATACTGCAGTGCTTCTCAATCACATTAATTCTGACACAGCTGGCAAGCTGCATCCTCTTGGGGGCCCCTGAGCAATTTTCACTTCTGAGTATCGGGGATGCAGCTTAATAAAGGGCTAATTACATTTTATCGACCGGAGATTGTTCCCTGTGAGCTATTACAAAGTTCTATGGTATTTACAAAGCAGTAGCATAACCACGGAGTGAAGCTCAAGGTGATTGGGGAGAGGCCAAGTCCCTCTCTCTGCTCCCTGTTGGTGCGCCCATGGGTGGCGATAGAGGCAGCGGGCACAACGTGCTATAATAAATATTTCTTTATGCCAGGTTTCGGCAGCATCAAGCGTCACCTTAACTTCCTCTATTACATGATATGGAAACCATTCTCTGCATGAGGAGGACATTTGAATATAGTGCCACATGATGATGTCACAGACAGGACTTACCAACCAAAAGACCTTTTTCCACCATGTTTTATGTTCTACGAGAGGCAGCGAGGGTAACCCAGAACTGTCTTGGTCTGCCCCATTCTGCAGCTGCACTTTTTATTGATTGAGGGCCTGTTACATGGTGGCATTGTTGACGTTGAGGGACAGATGTACCAAGGTCACATTGAAACCAGTGACCTGAGTCCTTGAGCCCTCCATGGCCAGAAACTGCAGGCTGCTCTTAACACGGGGTCTGCAAAGAAAAGGGTCAAATGACGTCCAACAAACCAGAATATGCGTGATGTGTAATCTAAGGTTTCTCGGGCACCGACCACGTATACCGCCATTTTAGAGGCATAATTATAGTCACGCTTTTCTGATTTCAAGCCATCATGCCTGACTGTGCCATCTGCAGCCACTCGTACACGCTTAAATCAGATAATCTGAGTGATACCCTGACTATTTCAGCAGTATAACAGTGCCTTGATTATTATAATCCTAAGTAGTTTCCCTGAGGATGCTGGAGATTGGTCCCGACGGGATGTGAACATTCATTTCTTGACTCTGCGGCCCCTGCCTGGCGGGATTCCTTTATCTGCCTGAGTTCTGTACAATCACTAAGCTGAAAGTTGTTCTTTAAAGCAGCGGCATTAGCGTGGTTGCCATGCAGACTAAAGTGCTGTAAAAACATTTTTTTAATGTTTCCCATTGTAATTTTTGTTCTGCTCTTGGCCATTAAAACATTTTTTTCTATGAATATTGAAAGCATTAAGAGCATTAAAAATCTCTTTGCAGGGCTTTTAACCATACCATGGTCTTGTTAATGAAGGGTTAACATTTAATAAACAAATTAACCCCTAAAATATAGCTATCCATATATATATGGATAGCTATATATTCACAAACACACACTAACTGGCCACTTTATTAAGTACACCTTGCTAGTTCCGGGTGAGACCCCCTTTTGCCTTCATTCTTCGTGGCATACTTTCTACAAGGTGCTGGAAACATTCCTCAGAGATTTTGATCCATACGGACATGATGGCGTCTCCCGTTCCACCGCATCCCAGAGGTGCTCTATTAGATTGAGATCTGGTGGCTGTGGAGGCCGTTGGAGTTCAGTGAAGTCATTGTCACGTTCAAGAAACCAGTTTGAGATGATGTGAGCTTTGTGACGCGGTGCATTATCCTGCTGGAAGTTACCATCAGAAGATGGGTGCACTGTGGTCATAAAGGGATGGACATGGTCAGCAACAATACTCAGGTAGGCTGTCCCGTTTCAACGATGCTCAATTGGTACTAAGGGGCCCAAAGTGTGCCAAGAAAATGTCCCCCACACCATTACACCACCAGCCCGGACAGTTGATACAAGGCAGGATGGATCCATGCTTTCATGTTTTTTGCGCCAAAGTCTGACCCTGCCATCTGAATGTCACAGCTGGAATCGAGTCTCATCAGAGCAGGCAACGTCCTTCCAGTCTTCCATTGTCCAATTTTGGACCTCAGTTTCCTGTTCTTAGCTGACAGGAGCGGCACCCGGTGTGGTCTTCTGCTGCTGTAGCCCATCTGCTTCAAAGTTCAATGTGTTGTGCGTTCAGAGATGGTATTCTGCATACCTTGGTTGTAACGAGTGGTGATTTAAGTTTCTGTTCTGTCATCTCGAACCAGTCTGCCCATTCTCCTCTGACATCTGATATCAACAAGGCATTTTCTTCCATACTGCTGCTCACTGGATATTTTCTCTTTTTCGGACCATCCTCTGTAAACCCTAGTGATGTTGTGCGTGAAAATCCCAGTAGATCAGCAGTTTGTGAAATACTCAGACCAGCCTGTCTGGTACCGGCGTGTACCCAGCCGCTGCTATAGAATTCTGGCCCGGCTACCGAGCTGACTATTCCCAGGATGTTTCCGATGCTGATGCTCAGGGTCCCAACGTCGGATCAAGTCGCTTTTTGGAACATAACATCCCCGGACTCTCCATTGCTCTTCATTGGGATTGACGCCGCTCCCTCGAGATCACCCTTAAATAGTGACTTTTGGTCGGGTGGGCATTGCTGGCCATAGAACTGTATGGAGGCGCGGGACTGTCTGGTAGTTGATGGGATTATACTCCTGATCCAATTATGCTTGTGTATAAATATCTGTTCTGTACCCAATAAAGTCAGTTCCTGTTTTACCTCAATACGCGTTCTGTCTTGTTATTGGGGTAAGCCTCTGTGATGTCCTTGTGAGGACAGCAAAGTACTATATTGCTACTTTACAGTGTCACCGAGGGTCCTGAGGATCGGGGTTTCCTGCTGTCTTCCACACTAGCTCTACCTGACGATTGAAGTCTTGTATTCATGGTGGCTGTGGAGAGAGGGAAGCGGGTGTACCCAGTCAGGGTATGGTCAGTCCCGTCACACTGGTGGCATTCCAAAGGGAATGTTCAAACCACCACCAGGAATAACTGCCCTTCTTATTGGGGAGATGCAACACCATCAGGGGACGCTATGGCAGAAGAAATGAGTCGATGTCAAGAAGAGGTAGCGGAGAAGTTCCACAACAGACTGCAGAGAAGATTGCTAAGGAGCTTCCACATGCAGCAAAGCAGTTTAGAGGACGGTGAGCGAGATGGAGAGACAGATCACCTGGGATGTGGATCTACCAAGAAATGTGAGATTAAAAGCTCACAATTAAAAGTGGGAAGCTCTGGTATGTGGCTTTGAGAGGTAAGTCAAAGTCGTCCTGGCGATAGGAGGAGGTCCAATTCCAGAAGAAGAATGAAGAAGAATTCCATCTGGAATGGAGGCAAGATCCTGCCCACACCAGAACAGCGCTTCGGGGAGCTGGTTAAGCTGTAAATTTGCTTGCTGAGATGGCAGCCCACCATCTGAGGAAGCAGCCGAACAGAAGCAGCTGGTGGCGATGGAACTCCAGCTCAGGGACCTATACCGAGCATTGTATTGGGCTGCAGGCCTGCAGGAGTCGAGGTTGGAAAGTCACTATTCTCCAGAAGGTTGAGGACTTCGGAGGCCATGACATGAATTGGGAGGCTTTTGAAGACGACGACTACGGTAGCTCAGAGAGCGATAGATTCTGTGATCTGTACGCAGACCGCGATGAAATGCTGGTGCTCACATAGGATCTGAGCCTGGCAGCCGTATTGGTCTACAGTGTATCTGGAGATGAACTACTTGCATCTGCTGGAAGGCATTATGATGCCGGAGTCAGCGGATCCCCTAGTCCCAACTGAAGCGCTGTCCTCTAACCCGCACCTACATCTGCGACAGGGATCAGGGGAGATGTGGCAGCCGACCCATCTCCCCAGCTGTAGCTCACAAGGAACCTGTCTTACCTCCCCAACAGCAGATCCCAATTCAGAGAGATAAGGAAACTGTCCTTCCTGCCCAGAAGCAGGCTGACACAACAGATCCCTCAGCCCTAGCTGAAGTGCTGGCCGATGGCCTCTGCCCTGCACCTGCAATGGCTACAGGGATCCATGGAGATGTGGCAGCCGGCCTACCTCCCAAGCGGCAGTTACAACACCAGGCAGTATAACTCTCCAGCGGCTCAGTGAGTACCTGGCAGATGGTGTTGCCGGCACATCTCCCAAGAGGCAGCAGGAGCACTAGGGAGGGGATGCAGCTGGCACATCTCTCCAGTGGCAGCAGAAGCACCAGAGAGGGGATGCAGGCGGCATCATTCCCCGGCGGCTGAGTGAGTGCCTGGGACATGGTGTATCCGGCACATCGGCCAGGCGGCAGCAGGAGCACCATGGAGGGGATGCAGCTGGCACATCTCCCCAGTGGCAGCAGGAGCACCATGGAGGGGATGCAGACAGCATCACTCCTCAGCAGCTGAGTGACTGCCTGGGGGATGATGAAAAAACAAAAAACACTAGCGCCACTGCTATCTCGTCTGGTGGTAGCAGGTAGCAGTGGCACTAGTGTTTTTTGGTGTGGGAATGTGGGAGCATTTGGAGACCATCGGAAATGGGCCCACTGCAAGGTGTCGTAGGTAAGGTGAGGACAACTCTGGGATGAATCAACACCTACGTGCATACGACAGAGCAGCTCTGCTTCAGGGGGAAACTGGCAGCAGTGGAGAAAACAGCAAACCCACAACAGTCGCCACTAGCAGCGGTTCCCAGAGACAGGTAGGGCTCACACATCCACTGCACCAGAATACCCTAGAACACTTTGGAGCTTTCCATTCAACAGACATGCCAAAGCAGCAGTCAATTAAGATGACTTGACTGCTTATTTTTATTATTTATTATAAGCAGTCATGTCATCTTAATCGACTGCTGCTTATCGCTGTTGGTGGTGCTTCCTTCTCCAGGCAGTTGCTAGAGGCTCTCGCTCCCTACTACCACCTCCCCTGTCGCACCACCTTCAGCAGGACTGTAATGCCCTCCCTTTGTGCATCATTGTTGAAGGCCGAGCTGTCCAAGGAACCTGAACAACCCCTTTACTTCCCCTCTGACATACGTAGTGCCGCTAGTGCACAGCATGCCTTTCTTTCACTGGCGGCTGCCCAAATATTTGAGGGACGAGGACGGCACGTATACACCAGGGGGTAAGGGCAGCTATTCCAACGGATGGGCAGTGTCGGCTGTCAAAGCAGATTGAAAAGTGCTGTAAGACTGCCCAGCATTTTTACCACAAAACGGTCCAAATCGAATTGTCGTAAATGAAGGTCACTGCTCGAAAACGAACATGTCAACAACCAAACGAAAATTTAGCTTGAATCGATTTTGCTTGGCGTGCACAAGTATAGTATTTAAGTAGTTAAAAGTACACGCATTGGTTTTTGAAGCGTGTCGTTGGATGCAAGTTAAGGCAAGTATGTATATGCAGCGTCTCACCCAGCAAGGCGCCTGAGCGTCATGGATGAAGGGTGTTAATTAAGACATACAGACATTTGGGGAAAGTGCAGATAATGACCACAAACTTCACAGCCTGTTAACACAACCCACTAGCACGGCCTGAGCGAGGACTTCACTCAATGGTAGGCAAGTCTATGAGTCCTCTCCAGCTATCAACAACTCCCTCCATTCCATCAGGACAAAGCAAGGTCCCCCTCATCCACCACAATGAACCAGTTACTGTCAAAATATAACAATATAACAAACTTGAAATCCTGTTATCCACGCATAAAAAAGGAAATTTGGAACATTACTGTTGTCTGTCTCTTGACAAACACACCGTGCTATGGGTGTCTCGCTGTCCACCTTTCCGAGAAGTGCCACGAAATCTCACAAAATTGTGCTTTAAGCATTTGCCAGAAAAACACATCGGGGTTATGTGAAAAGAAAAATTCTGAATCAAAGTAACACATGTCAAGCAATCGCCATGGAAACCCATGAAATAAAAAGGGGTACATAGATGGCGGGAGCACAATGCAGCCCATTAGAACCTCACTCACCTAGCATTTTTTATCATTGGATAGAATGTTTCACAATGAAATCCTACAGCATTATCTTAAATATTTAAACATTGAATGTGCTTTATGACCTCACAGATTAATATTTCATTCACCGACTCAGTCCCTTTTGGAAACAAACTGTGTTTGATTAAGGAGAATAAAATTTTTACTTATTCTGTCATTTCAATCTCCCAAAATACACTCCCGTGTCGCATTGGTGGACTGGGGGGCCAAAAGAGAGAAAGAGGCGTGCTCCAGCAGTAGGGGTGAAGAGGTAAGTCCTGACATCTGGACTCCTCTTTACCTGCATAACTTCTATGAGAAGGAGAGGTCACACAATGTCGCATTGCATGACCCCGCAGGGGTAGTGCAGCAGCTCAGAACGCAAGTTGCATTAAGCACAGACTGAGGCTACCCGGGGTACGTGAGCTGCGTGTATGTATGTATTTGTCTATGTATGAAGGTTAGCGCACGCCTGGCCGGGCATGCAGGTTAGTGTGTGCCTTTGTATGTTACTGTGTGACTGGGTATGCATGCTGTTTGGGTGTGCATGTTAGTGTGATGCGTCTGCCCGGGGGTGCATGTTAGTGTGATGCGTCTGCCTGCCGAATGCTCGGATATGAATGTTACTGTGATGTGTCTGTCCGGGGGTGCATGTTGCTGTGATGTGTCTGTCCGGTGTGCATGTTACTGTGACGCGTCTGCCCCGGGTATGCATGTTACTGTGACGCGTCTGCCCGGGTGTGCATGTTAGTGTGACGCGTCTGCCCGGGTAATCGCCATGTTAACTGTGACCGCGCTCTGCCGGCGTGTGCATGTTACTGTGACACGTCTGGCCGCGGGTGTCGCATGTTGCTGTGACACGTTCTGCCGCGGGTGTGCAATGTTAGTGGTGACCGCGTTGCTGCCCAGGTGGTGCATGCTAGTCGTGATGTGTCCTGCCTGGTTATGCATGTTTAGTGTGATGTGTGCGCCTGGCTTATGCACTGTTCAGTGTGATGTGTCTGCCGGGGGTGGCATCGTTTAACTCGTGATGCGCCAGCCCAGGTGTGCAATTTACTGCGTGACTCCGTCCTGCGCCGGGTGTGGGCATCGTTAGTGTGCACGCGTCTGCCCGGGTGTGCATGTTAGTGTGATGCGCGTCTGCCCGGGTGTGCATGTTAGTGTGACGCGTCGCCGCGGGTTGTGCATGTTACGTGTGATGCGCCTGCCCGGCGTGTAGGCATGTTACTCTGTGACGCTCTTGCCCGGACACGTGTGGCATGTTAGTGTGATGCGCCTGGCCCGGGTGTGCATGTTAGTGCTGATGCGCCCTGCCCCGGAGCTGTGCATGGTTACTGAGTGATGCGTCTGCCCGGTTAATGCAGGTTAGTCGTGTATGCGCCACAAGCCCAGGTGGAATGCTAGTGTGATGTGTCTGCCTGGTTATGCATGTTAGTGTGATGTGTCTACCCGGGTATGCATGTTACTGTGATGCGCCAGCCCAGGTATGCATGTTACTGTGATGCGTCTGCCCGCCGAGTGTCCGGGTGTGCATGTTACTGTGATGCGTCTGCCTGGGTGTAGTGTGTTAGTGTGGGCTCCTTGTGTATGCATGTTAGTATGCGTTGGATATGCAAGTTATTGTATGTCTAAGTACGTGTGTCTGTGTATGTATGTATGTTTGGGTGTGCATGTTAGTGTGTGTCTGGGTATGTTTGTTACTGTCCATTATTATTATTTATTGTTTTATATAGCGCCATCAAATTCCGTAGCGCTGTACTAGTGTATGCATGTTAGTGTGTCTCCATGGGTAGTTTAGTGTGTTTGCCTGTATGTTAGTGTGTGTCTGGGTAAATATGTTATTGTATGCATGTTAAAATGCATCTGTCTGAGTATGCATGTTATTGTGTGTCTTCCTGGGTGTGTTTGGGTATGCATGTTGGCATGTGTCTGCCTGGGTGTGCAAGGTTGTGTGTGACTGCCCGGGTATGCATGTTAGTATGCGTCTGCCTGAGTATGCATGTTAGCATGTTCCTGCTTGGGTATGCATGCTATTGTGTGTCTGCCTGGGTATTTAGAGTGTGTCTGTATGTTAGTGTGTGCTCGGGTATGCATGTTAGTGTGCACCCGCTTGAGTATATCTCCATAGGTACTTTAGTGTGTGTGTGTCTGTATGTTAGTGTGTGCCTGCCTAGGAATGCATGTGTGTATGTATGGGTATGTATGGTAGTGTCTGTTTGGGTACACATGATAGTGTGCGCCTGCCTAAGTATATGTATGTTCCCCTGGGTATTTTAGTGTGTGTCTGTATCTTACTGTGTGTCAGGGTATGCATGTCATTGTGTGACTGCCTGGGTATTAAAGATTGTATCTGGGTATGTATGTTAGTGTATGCGCGACTGCCTGGGTATACATGTTATTTTATCTCTGCCTGTGTATTTTAGTATGTGTGTGTGTGTGTCTGGGTATGTTCATTAGTGTGTGCATGTTACTATGCATCTGCCTCGGTATCCATGTTAGCATGTGTCTGCCTCGGTATGCAATATGCATGCGTGTGTATGTTAGTTTGTGTCTGGGTATGTTAGCGCCTGTGAGTGTATGCATCTTAGTGTATGTCTGCCTGAGCATGCATGTTTGTGTTTTCCCACCTGTTACGCATGTTTGTGTGTGTCTCTGGCTGAGTATGTGTATGTTAGTATCAGTTAGTGTATGCATGTCGATGTGACGTGACTGCCGGGGTACACGTTTGTGTATGGGTAAGCAGGTAGAGCTGCAACTAACGATTATTTTCATTTATTTAAAATAATTTAATAAACAAACATGATGTTAAAAACAAACAGCAGAATACTGTTGAGAAAAAATGCATTTCTTGTTATTATTTCTGAACCTGCCCCTCCAGATATGCACTTTGAGCCCAGGCTTGTCACACTGCCTCCCACATATGCCACTCTGCCATCCCCACATATGCCTTATTTCCCCTGATATGCCACTCTACCTCCCCAGATATGCCTTATATACCCTATATATCCCCGGATATGACTTATACCCCCTGATATGCCACTCTACCTCCCAGATATGCCCCTCTGCCCCCGAAATATGCCACTGTGGCCAATGATATGCCTTACGCAGCCTATATGCCACTGTGTTCCCCCAAATATGCTTTATACCCCCTATATGCCGCTGTGCCCTCTCCAATATGCCTTATAACCCCCTATAAACCACTGTGCCCTTGATATGTCCCCCCCAGACTTACCCCCCGTGCTCCAGACTCCTTGGTGTCTAGTAGGGGCAGCCGGTGAGCATCTGCGCAACGTGCATAGACAACCTCTGCTCCTGGCTGGCAGATTCGCTGGAGATTCTATGACTGAGCACCGGAAAGGTCATGTGACACCAATGCTCCATCATAGAAGCCCCAGTGGAAGAACCGTCAGTAGCGGAGGATGTCTGCGCGCATCGCTCAGACGCCCACCGGCTGCCAGAGAGAATGATCCCGGTCCCCTGCAGTGCTGTGGCGGATCCTCCTCTCTGGCAGCTGGTACTTCCGCCGGGGCTTCTATGGTGGAGAACCAGAAGGTCACTCCACCATAGAAGCACCAGCGGAAGTGGAGGACAGTAGCGGACGATGTCTGCGCGCCTGCAGTGGCCTACGCGGGTGTGGGGGGGGG
>VKOC01004437.1:0-27856 GCA_009364415.1 Spea multiplicata
TGTATATGTTACTATATAATTGTGTGTCTTGTTTTTCGGCATATCCAATATTGAATTTCCTTCAGTTAATTCACCAATAACTGACCAGACCTGCAGAGCAGTGCTACAAAATGCTAGCAGCACGGCCACAGCGATGAAGTTCAGCACCCTTTGGGAAATCATCATTTTTAGATACAAAAAGAGTCTGTGCTTGTGGTTGGCGATTGTCAAGAAGTAGAACACAGAAAGCAATGTTACAAACCACAGACTGCTGTAAAAAGAGAGGACTTTAAAAAACAGAACAGCAATCATCGAATTCAGAGCGAATTGTAAAAATATTTGGGCATACGCATCGAAAAATGAGAAGCACTGGAAAACCATCCTTGAAAATGATACAGAGAACAGAATTTTATCTGCCGCCTTGATCTGCCTCCCTCTCCACCAGTCGGTTAAATTCACCCCGACAATAAAAGCATTTATCAGCAGCCCCATGAGAAAAGCAATTCCACCGAGAGAAATGCTTACAAGAATGGTGCTACCAGCTTGGCTCTGCATCGTCAGCTTCTCGCTATCCTCTGGCTTCGTTCTGTTGGTAATTGAGTCAGTTCTTTCTTTTATTGGGTAAAGTAAACATCTCATGCAAAGTATATTTCAAATATGATGCAAATGACATCAACTCAAACGATTTTAAAGTAAAATATATTGAATGTATTCATTTCATATTCAGAAGTAACAACATTGACACAACGGTGAATGTTTTGCATACATGTGGATGTCCTTCTCTGTGTCACCTGGAATGAACCGAGTCCGGTGGGAGCCGCACTATCATGAAGTTTATAGCGATGAAAGAGAATTGGCTTAAAAAAGTAACCCCTTCCAACTCCCAACTCATGTACACGTCTAACAAACTTTTCATTGGTTTTAGAGCCGGTCACTGCCACAGCAGAAGCTCATTAACATGTGAATCATCTAAAAGTGTGAGTACCTTTCTCTTTGCTGATATTTCTTCCGAGGTCTTTTCACCCCTGTATTAAATAATTGTGGTTGTTTTGGTTTTGCAGCTCATAACATGTATCAACGGAGAGTTCTAAAATATAACATATAAACTATACAGGAAATATATACAGTTAATATTGCGGTGAACGTGGCAATGAATGGAGTGTGGCAATGAACTTTGTGTAATCTCTAGTTCGGTGACAAATAAATCAACTAAGGTTTAGTCTACATGGCGACGTGGAAAGGTTTAAATGTGGATTTAAGAAGATCTTTTCTGGATTTAACTCCTTGACTGCTAACGACGGCATGGTGCCGTCGCTAGCAGTCCCAGTCACGTGCTAACGACGGCACCATGCCGTCACTAGCACTCTCTTACCTTTATGGGGGTCTGTGGACCCCCATCACCACCTACCCCGGCGATCTGCCCCTCATATTGAAGGGCATCACTGGGACCACCCGATCCGGCCGGTGACGTCGCGCGTAATGACGCGATGACGTCACCGCGCAACTTTATTGAATACTGACAATTGTCAGTTAAAGACGTATGGGGGGCATGCTGCTTAGATGCCTGTATCTCAGGCATCTAAGCAGCTACAGACCCCCAACATATACCGTTGGAAAGGTAATCGCCTCACCTTTCCAACGGTATAATGCTTGTAAAAAAAGAATAAAAAATATTATGTTAAAAAAATAAAAATGTACAAAAAAAGTAAAAAAAAAAAGATTTGGGGGTCTCTAAAGGCAGATAAATAAAGATCAAAATTGCCTAGAGACCCACAAATTAAATTATCTAAACATAAACTAGTAAAAAGTTTAAGTATTCTAGCTAAATGATCACTGTGGTAGCCAATGTTACCACAGTGATCATATAGCTATGAAAAAGTAACATTCCCCTTTTTAAAAATGGCCGATACTAAATTTTAACCCCATGATCCCTTTGATCATAGGTTAAATTTAGCCAATGGTAGAGGAAGGCAATTTTTGAAATCCTGATGAACTGCAAATATTATTAAAATCAGCCGTTTAGCCTGTAGTACGTAAGTTAACCATGTCATCCCTGGAGCCCCTTGCATTTTTACTGCAAAACTTATTTTTGCTGTAAAAGTGATTTTTTTTTCTCCCTTTACGATCATCTCTTTGCGATTGTAAGGGGAAAGAATGGTGTGTGTGTGTGCTTCTGTGAGTGAATGTATGGAAAGTATGGTGTGTGCTTCTGCGAGTGAATGGAGATATGAAAAGCGTGTGAATGGTCAGTAATTAGGGTTGAAGCCTTGACGTGGCATTACTGCTCACGTAAGAAGTTAAATTATGGCACAAAAAGTACATATTTTCAAAAACTACACCCCTTGGCGCATCAAATGAGGGGCTGCATGTGTTTCTAGGACAAACCTGGAGTGCGCAAGACATAAATGAACTTGTCGCTTTTAATTTTATTTTTTTTTATTTTTATTAGTGTGATATTCACTTATTTGTTGTGCACGGCAGATTTGTGATACAAATACAAATAAGACCTCATTTGCTGCGGCTGGGGGTGTAGTTTCTAAAAATATATAGTTTTTGTGGCATATTTTAACATCCCGGGCAGCTAGAGCTGTTTAATTGACGGCGGCCATGCATTAAATTTAAAGATGTCTTTTGTGATAGTCTAATAAATTAACTTTTAGCAATAAAATATTAGAAAAACACAGTCTACTGTTCTCAATGTCTGTTTATTTTAGACCGGTTACCTACTACAAATATTTAGCAACACAGGTTTTGATATTAGAGTTTAGAAAAATAACATTACGAACTAGTTTTTATTGAGTTGGAAGTGAAAAATTACACTTTTTCCCCATTTTTGGCTGTAGTTTGCAAACCTAATGAGACATACACATATAAAAATGGTATATTTGGAATCTGCTGGGTGTGCTGAAAAACAATATATGGTTTGTATAGTTTATTCCCAAGAAATTTACTTGAAACGCGTTTAAACGTGAGATGCACCAAAATGCCGAAAACCAGCTTAGCACCAGGGTGGGAAATGGCTTAGCAGCCAAGGGGTTAATGTATCCTTTTTTATTTTAACTTCACCTACCTCATGGAATCTCTTAGAAGAAGTTATATTCTATTCATTATGTCTAAAAGCCACGATCTCTGTTTGATGTTAAGTCACGGTGTTGAATCATAAAGGAGCATTTATATCAACCATGAAAAACCATTAAGGTGCTGAAGGGTCATTGAATTGAGCCAAATATTTAGCCTTCAGACACTTGTTCTTCTCATACTTATGTATATATGTATCCTTTGTTAATTGTAACCAGTTTTCTCTTTTAGATTTATTTTACATGCAAATTCTTTTACACAAAATAGACATCGAAGCTCACATTTCCACATTTCCTTTCCCAACTGAAACCAAGTATAACCACCTGCAGACGGAACACGGCCAGAAGCCTTTCTGTGTTTAAAGGAAAGATACTTGCTGCTGATGACTTTTGGATCTCACTGCTACCTTGCCGTGAAACTGCTCTCTGCCAGGATGGCAAGTCTTCTGCCAACGGTCACCTTGCTGATGCTGAGACCTGCACCTTCACTCTCTAGCTGGTGCTGCGCTCCTTTTGTGCGGAGTGATACTTGAATGCTGGCTCGTCTATTAAATTCCATCACTAAACAGACTGTTCCTTCTGATTTCTCTCCAGCCTCTGCAAATCCTTCTCTGCTAGAGGCTTTCAGTCCGGCTCTGCTACAGACTTCAGAGGCTCATAAAAACAGAACCTCACGGGACCTACTTACTCTTCCCAGCTTTCACGGCTCCACCAAGTTCCTCCCCTGCCCAGCTCCTCCCCCGTTTTTTCAGAGCGCCTCCCCTCTCTTGGAACATACAGAAAGCAGTCTTATTGGATGGTCGGCTTGCTTCTCCCATAAAGCTTACTAACACCTCCAGTTATTTGCCAGCGAGTCATTGAGCATGACAAAAGTTGTAATCTCTTGTGGTTACATAGGTATAACTCATTTTGGATCGCCTTTCTGTTTTTAAATTAAAAATTTTTTCCCCAACGTGCATTTAGGCTGTACCTGCAACTTTTAGGTTTAGGAGTACCTGCAACTTTAAATTTTGAATGATATTAATCTTCTGGGGCCCACCAGTCTGCCACCGATCCCTTGGTAAAGTATTTTATTTTCCTGTTCCCAGACATTAAAGTCATTGCAGGATACTCCTAATATGGCTGCCAGGACTCCATCGAGGAGTCAGAAGTGGCCCCCACATGACCTTCTACAACTTTCCACAAAATATGGAAACTACGAAGGATAATTGTAAATTGTTCATTTGAGAAAGACCATCCTCATGTTTTGTTTCTGTAAGTCCACATTTTTTGATGCACTACTCGCTACTTCCTGTTTACCCCTTTGTGCCGTGGTGTACGATACGAAGGGCGGGAAATCCATGAATATTAATAATAATATAACCTGTAGACTTCAAAGCCGATTCAGACCAAATTTTAGTTTTGCTTTTGCCGCGTTTGTTTTCAGAGAACAAACTTTGTATTCTGACCGTTCCGTTGAAAGGAAATTTGAGGGCTTTTTTTTTTTATTTGGAACAAAATTTTTTCCCCGAAAGGAGGAGGGGGCTTTCGCTTTCTGGAATCACGTTTTACCTACAGCAGCACCATTCAACATTAAGGAAGAGATCATTGGCACATACCCAGCCCCGAGGTACAGGCAGGCCCAGACTGACCTACTGGGATACCGGAAGATTCCTCTGTAGACCACCTCCCCTGGGGCCGGTCTTGAAGCCGGCAATCTAATTATACGGGTGCCCACTGGCGCAGCAATGAAGCTACAGGAGCAAAATAGGTGGGAGTCACTGTGGGTATTGACGTCAAATCCAGCACGGCACGGACTGGCACACGCGAAGTTGGAGTCAAAGTGCAGGGTTTGTCCCTGTTTTAAACAAAAAAATATTGGGGCCAGAACCCGACATGTGTAGTGTGACCAAAATGGTACCATGAAATACGGGGCTGGTATTCAATTCTTTCCAGTGTTCGATTTAATTCCCAGGCTGGCCTTGGGTACAGAACACTGAATTTCTTGGATACCCGACTACCTCCCCTATGCCACATAAACCAGATCAGCCGAAATGCTGATATACTGGACATATCTACAGTTCCTCATCTTCTCATACTGGATTCTATAAGACCTTTCCATATACATTTGTTCTGGAAACACAACTGGACCAGCAATGCTCCTTGCTCCAGGATGGATGACTATTACACAATCGGGATGGAATTAATAAGTGATTAAAAATAAGGATTATTAATTAATTAGAGTCACTACTTGGATTGAAGGGTTGCCCGTTGACCCACAAAGTACCAGATTACACCAATTATATTAATTTTTTTGAGTTGCAATAAAGAAACAGCCACCTACGAGCACTTAATCCAATAAAATGTATTCCCTACCAGGATTTCGTGCTTCTTAATAATTTAATGCCATCCATTCGTCTTTGCACTGCTGGTTCATAGAAAAAAATAAGCAGTAATTACGACAACCATTCAGGAGAGTTTTTTTTTAATTGTTTTAATGTGCCAAGGGCGCCAGCATTAAACAAAATTTTATCACAATAAGTCAAACCATTGATTTATTATTTCTTAATGTAAAATAATTCTCAACCTACATTGTACTCAATTTAAATCTAATTTTACAATATAATACAAGAAATTACATTAACGACTTTCTAAATACATCTCAATAGACTTAACATAGTGTTTCCTAAAAATACACGTTTTAAGATATTTAAAGCAAAAAAAAGATCAGTATGAGAAAGTTGATAATGTCTACAAGCACGGGTCCTCTGCATAGTTGGTCGTCAGCAACGGTCAAATGCAGCAAATATGTAGTTGGTAGAAATGGAAAAAACAGACCAGAAACCGTGCAGAAACACGGACAAGGGGGTTTCTGTAGTGTAGTGATTATTATATTCAACACGGGAAAGGTGGCGTTTATTCAGCGGAGATGACCTTGTTAGGCGATGGTTTCCAGATGCCCATCTGAGTTTGGACCTGCATCTCCTCTTCTTATCCTACAGGGGAGCATCGTAGAGAAACGCTGCCTTAGTTTGGGAGTTAAATAGATCAGGTAGGCAGAATGTAGAGAAGGGAAGGTACTTACAAAAATGTGAATCCAAGCATAGTGAATTACAGAGTTGGAAGTTATAAAGAAGATATTACAGCCAATGTGTAAGCCATAAATGAGAAAGCAGGTAGCCAAGGTCTTGATGGCAACATAATAGCTCTTCAGGTGGTTGGAGGTAAAACCATTGCCCATATCTCTCATCTGCTTCATGTGATGATACAGAGAGTTAACTAACAGGATGAATGCAGCATTGTATATAATAAATGGTACACAATTCCCCATTATGAAGACAATTGTTAATCTATATGTTCCTATATAATTGTGTGTCTTGTTTTTCGGCATATCCAATGTTGAATTTCCTTCAGTTAATTCACCACTAACTGACCAGACATGCAGACCTGTGCTACAAAATGCTAGCAACACGGCCACAGCGATGAAGCTCAGCACCCTTTGGGAAATCATCATTTTTAGATACAAAAAGAGTCTGTGCTTGTGGTTGGCGATTGTCAAGAAGTAGAACACAGAAAGCAATGTTACAAACCACAGACTGCTGCAAAAAGAGAAGAATTCAAAAAACCCAACAGCAATAATGGAATTGAGAGCGAATTGAAAAATTGTTTGGGACGACACATCGAAGAATGAGAAGCACTGGAAAACCATCCTTGAAAATGATACAGAGAACAGAATTGTATCTGCCGCCTTGATCTGCCTCCCTCTCCACCAGTCGGTTAAATTCACCCCGACAATAAAAGCATTTATCAGCAGCCCCATGAGAAAAGCAATTCCACCGAGAGAAATGCTTACAAAAATGGTGCTACCAGCTTGGCTCTGCATCGTCAGCTTCTCGCTATCCTCTGTCTTCGTTCTGTTGTTAATTGAGTCAGTTCTTTCTTTTATTGGGCAAAGTAAACATCTCATGCAAAGTATAATTCAAATTTGATGCAAATGACACCAACTCAAACGATTTTAAAGTAAAATATATTGAATGTAATCATTCTGTATTAGGAAGTAAAATTAAAACAACGGTGAAACCCCTGTTTTGCATAAATGTTGATGTCCTTCTCTGTGTCACCTAGAATGACCTGAACAGTCCTACTGAAAACATTGTCTAATATCAGAGCAAATAAGTGTGAGTTCAGTGGGAGCCGCACTATCATGAAGGTTACAGTGAAGAGAGACGACTGGCTAAAAGAAGTAACCCCTTCAACTCCCAGAACACAAATCCAAACAATTATCTGCTCAGATGCTTGTACAGATTTAACAAACTTGCCTCATAATCACAGCATAGTGTGAGGTCATTCCATATCCAAAGCAATGTTCATAAGATCAAAGGAAAACATCTAATTGGTGTAAGGGGCGGTCACTGCCACAGCAGAAGCTCATTAAAAAGTAATACATCTCTTTGCTGAAGTTCCTTTTTATGTATTTTCACCTCTATAGTGAACGAATAGGGTTGATTTGTATAAACTAGCAGTTCCAACATGAAAACTATATAATATACAGTAAATATAACAAATATAATCAAATATTGCAGTGAAAGTGGCAATAAATGGCTAAATAAAAAAGCTACTGCTATGGAAGTGACTATGAGTGGAGTGTAATAAATAACTTTATGTAACCCCTAATTCTGTGGCATATCATTAAATATAGGCATAGTTCCCATGGTGACGTGGAAAGGTATAAATCTGGATTCAGGAAGATTTTTTTGGTCTGGAATGGATTTTTAAAAATGTATTTAAACCAATACTCTGCCTACCCCATTGAATCTATTTTGGATTCTATTCATTATGTCTGGAACCCAAGATCGCTGTTTGGGTTCTAGTTAAAGAGTTGAATCGCATCTGAGCATTTAAATCAGGGGCGTCCAACATGCGGGCAAGTGATCTTACGCGGGCCGCACCTCGAGCCCTGCTACTTACCTGTGGGAGGGTCTTCTGTACTGCATAGAGGAAGCAGAACCTAGCAGAGTTCACGTGACATCACATGACTCTGCTCCAGTCCTGCTTCCTCTCTGCTTTACCAGAGAACGCAGAGGGAGGCCGCGCCCCCTGCTGAAGTCTGAGCGGCATCGAGGAGCTGCAGTGCAGGTAAGGGGGTGGGGAGGGTGTTTGAATGAGTGTGCGTGATTGAGGGAATGAATCTGTGAATGAATGAGTATATGAATGAATGAGTGTGTGATAGCATGGATGTGTAAGTGCTGGAACCTAGGCATGATGGGACTGTGATTGCTGCTAGCAATCACAGCAATCACACTCCTATCATGCCAAGTCATATTGCTAATTTTGTTTGTCCAATTGTGTGTTACATACTTTTATTAAAAATGTGAGATTTTATTATTATTTTTAAAGGTTGGGGTCATTTTCGGTTTTGGCTAAGTGAACCGTGAATGTTTTGTTCCAGAATTTTCATTTTGGTGCATGCCTAGAATAAATAGAACTATTTCATTTTTAATTATCCTGAATTTGTAGTCACAAAACTTTCTAGGCCCAGAAATCAGTGAGAGGAAAAGGTTTTGTGTCATTTTACTTTATTTTTATCTGCATATTTTATTAAAGGCCATATTTTCTCACAGTGAAAAATGAGTGTGGCCCGAGCACGTGTACAATTCTGATGAAGTGGCCCACTGCAGAAAAAACGTGGACACCCCTGATTTAAATCAACCATGAACAGCAATTAAGGTGCTGAAGGGTCATTGAATTGAGCCAAATATTTAGCCTTCAGGACACTTATTATTCTTATACTTATGTATATATTTATACTTTGCTAATTGTTTTTTTTTTGTTGTTGTTTTTTTTACAGAAAACAACCAGAATCCAGTCAGTCTCTCAGAAAGGTTATACTTAATAACTATGTATCCATTTGTCTATTCTAGATTTATTTTACTAACATGCAAATTTTCAGAAAATGCTATAATACATAAAATATACATTGAAGCTCGAAGCTCAAATTTCCATGCTCCCTTCCATCACTAGATGTTTGTTTCTCCTGGTTTCTCTCTAGGGTCACCACATTTTATATCTGCCATTCAGGGGCACGCTATGAAGCGCATGAGATTACACACACAGGTGTTATATATATATATATATATATGCACACTGATTAACATACACAGAAATACATTTTATATATATCTCACATACACACTGATTCACATATACTATGATTTCAGATTGATTTCAGATTTAATGATATACATACATTACGGACTTGAGCAGATTCAGAGTATTAACCCATCTAATACTAGACATGAGCAGATTCAGAGTATTAACCCCTCTATTACCAGACATAAGCAGATTCAGAGTATTAACCCCTCTATTACCAGACATGAGCAGATTCACAGAACTTACCAGACATTACATACACAGTCACACAAACTTCCTTGGGCCCCACTCCATGCTCCCTAGCATGCAATCACTCCCTCCACTCCCGCACCAACAAAAAGTATTTGCCACACTGACTGCAGATTAGGGGAAGACAGTGAGAGTCAGCACAGTCTTCCCTCCTTCTGACCCTACAGTGACTTTGAGAGGTCATTTCCCCTGTAATCATCCCCAGAGTCCCTTTTGTCCCCTCGTTTACTAAGCTATACCCCTCTTTTACTTACTCCCTGTAGTCCAGGTATAGATCAAATAAACAACACATGAAACAGCACTTGCATGTATAGATCAAATGAAATTGACATGTGAACTCAGCACTGAAGGTATAGATCAAATTAGCAGGTATACAATAATAATGTATGGAAACATAGCTTTGCATGTATAGATCAACAGAACACACAAACACAGCATTGCAGGTATAGATCAACTGTAAATCACATGGAAACTCAGCACTGAGGGTATAGAGGGTATATTTCACACAAATAATTTACACATATTCATTTATACATTCTTACAAATTCATTAATTCTCCCAAACATTCACACAATTCATCCACATGTTAATTCGTACTCTCACTCATTTAGACAATTCATCTATACCTTCATTAATTCATTCACACAATTCATACACAGATTAATGCATACTCACTCATTCACACAGTTCCTACACACATTTATTAATTCATTTTCTCACTCATTCACACAATGCATGTGAGATTCATTCTCTCACTCATTCTCTTTAATTTTTTGAGTATTCTTTCTTCTCCCTTTCTCACTAACTACCCCCTCTCCCCCTTTCTCACTATCTACCCCCTCTCCCCCTTCTCACTGTCTACCCCTCTCCTCCACTTCTCAGTATCTACCCTCTCCCCCCTTTGTAGTTCACTTACCTTGCAGAAGTCCTGCGGTGGGAGTGAGAGGCCTCTGTCTCGCTGTTCTGCGGCAATGCGAGCTGCTTCACTGCTGAGTGCCGGTATATGACGTCATATTCCCCGACCGAGCTAGAAGCCTCGTGGAGGAGAGTGAGGAGAGCCAAGCAACTGCTTTGGGCCCTTTTCTCTCCCCCGCTTAATCAGTGCTCCCTCGGCTCCACAAAAAAAGGATGGCGTTTCAATCTGCACCCCCCCCCCCGCCTATGCCACTGATTCCACTTTTATTTACTCCCTGTAGTTCAGATATAATTTTTATAAAAACACATGAAACAGCACTTGCATGTATAGCTCTGAATAAGTCCTATATTTGCGGGTATACATCATTAATTATGGAAACATAGCATAGCAGGTATAGAACACATTAACACACAAACCCAGCTTTACACATATTCATTAGTGCATTCTCACAAATTCATTACTTCATACTCTCACTCATTCACACAATTCATCCACACATTAATTCTTTCATTCTCTCACTCATTCACACAATGCATCCACACATTAATTTATACTTACTCGTTCACACAATGCATCCACACATTATTTCATTCTCTCACTCCTTCACACAATCCATCCACACATTAATTAATTTTCTCACTCATTTACACAATGCGTCCACATATTAATTCCTTCATTCTCTCACTTATTCTCACTTTTTATGTATTTCAATATTCTACCCCTTCTCACTATCTACCCCCTCTTCTCACTATCTATCCCCTCTCATCCCTTTTTTCACTATCTACCCTCTCTCCTCCTTCTCACTATCTACCCCCTCTCCTCCCCTTCTCACTATCTACCCCATCTCCTCTCCTTCTCATTATCTACCCTCTCACTACCAGGGAAGGTCTCCTATCAGGTCCTCCTAGAAAGAATGAAGGACGCCATCGATCCTCAGCTACGAGATGAGCAGATAGGCTTCCTACAGAGCAGATCATGCACTGACTAAATGGCAACGCTCCACATTATACTTCTCATTGTATGTCAACTTTGTCGACAATGAGAAGGCGTTTGATCAAGCGTGGATCAAGAGACTCTCTGGAACCTCCTTCAACACTATTCCAGTCACTCTGATCAAGAACCCATTTGACAGAATGTCCTGGAAAGTGATCCATCAAGGGCAACTCACTGACAGCTTCCAGGTGTGAACTGGAGTCAGACAAGGATGCTTCTCTTCCTCCTCGCCATTGATTGGATTATGAAGACATCCGCCAGTGAGCACATAAATAATATCCATAGGACCTTGTGGACCCAGCTCAATGAACTTGCGCTCCTTTCTTACAGCAAACAGCAGATGCTAGAGAAGACCAATGCTGTGCCATGTCATCATAGGTTGGTCTCAACATACACAAGGTGAAGACCAAGATCCTGAAGATAAACCCCTTTGGCTATGACCTGAATGGAAGCCCCCTGGAAGAAGTGCAGTCCTTCTCTGCCTGGACAGCATCATCAACAATTAGGATGGCACCGATGTAGACTTCAAAGAACATTCAGAACATCTGAAGCCCCAGGGAGCTACCTATGGTATCAAACATTTGACTGTTCAATTCCAATGGGAAATCAGTTGTTCCACATGGAGCTGAAACCTGGAGGACAACCAAAACAACCATCAGTAAACTCCAGACCTTTATCAAAAGCTGCCTCAGAAGGATTCTCCAGACCCACTGGTCAGACAACATCAGCAACACCAATCTTTGGGAAAGAAGTTGCCAACTCCCAGCAGAGGAAGAAATCAGGAAGAAAAGATGGGGCTAGATAGGGCGCACTCTACACAAGCAGCCAACCAACATCACTAGGCAGTAAATGTCTTGCAAAAGTTTAACAGGGTAGCCACATCTATGAAGCTCAGCAACCATTGAGATATCATTCTTCTCACATGCAAGAAGATAACATGCAATCTTCAGAAGATAGAATACTAAAAGCAATGTTGTACGCCACAGACCAGTATTTCTCCTCTTCTTATACTGGATTCTATAACATCTTTCCATATACATTTGTTCCAGAAACACAACTGGATCAGCAATGCTCCTTGCTCCAGGATGGATGACTACCCAATTTGGATAGAATTAATAAATTATTAAAAATAAGGATTAATAATTAGAGTCAGTACTTGGATTGAAGGTACTTGGGTTGACGTACCAGATTACACCAATTAAATTAATTTTTTTAGTTGCGATGAAGAAACAGCCACTTAATCCAATAAAAAGTATTCCCTACCAGGATTTAATGCCTGTTAATAATTTAATGCCATCCATTCGTCTTTCAACAGCTGGTTCATAGAATAAATAAGCAGTAATTATGACAAACATTTCAGGAAAGTTCTTTTTTTAATTGTTTTAATGTGCCAAGGGCGCCAGCATTAAACAAAATGTCATCACAATAAGTCAAACCATTGATTTATTATTTCTTAATGTAAAATAATTCTCAACCTACATTGTACTCGATTTAAATCTAATTTTACAATGTAATACAAGAAATTACAATAACGACTTTCTAAATACATCTCAATAGACTTAACATAGTGTTTCCTAACAATACACATTTTAAGATATTTAAAGCAAAAAAAAAGATCAGTATGAGAAAGTTGATAATGTCTACATGCACGGGTCCTCTGCATAGTTGGTCGTCAGCAACGGTCAAATGTAGCAAATATGAAGTTGGTAGAAATGGAAAATACAGACCAGAAACCGGGCAGAAACACGGACAAGGTGGTTTCTGTAGTGTAGTGATTATTATATTCAACACGGGAAAGGTGGCGTTTATTCAGCGGAGATGGCCTTGTTAGGCGATGGTTTCCAGACCCCTATCTGAGTTTGGACCTGTATCTCCTCTTCTTATCCTACAGGGGAGCATCGTGGAGAAACGCTGCCTTAGTTTGGGAGTTAAATAGATCAGGTAGGCAGAATGTAGAGAAGGGAAGGTACTTGTCCCAATGTGAATCCAAATCCAGTGAATTACAGAGCCGGAAATTATAAAGAAGAGATTACAGCCAATGTGTAAGCCAAAAATGAGAAAGCAGGTAGCCAAGGTCTTGATGGCAACATAATAGCTCTTCAGGTGGTTGGAGGTAAAACCATTGCCCATATTTCTCATCTGCTTCATGTGATGATACAGAGAGTTAACTAACAGGATGAATGCAGCATTGTATATAATAAATGGTACACAATTCCCCATTATGAAGACAATTGTATATATGTTACTATATAATTGTGTGTCTTGTTTTTCGGCATATCCAATGTTGAATTTCCTTCAGTTAATTCACCACTAACTGACCAGACATGCAGACCTGTGCTACAAAATGCTAGCAACACGGCCACAGCGATGAAGCTCAGCACCCTTTGGGAAATCATCATTTTTAGATACAAAAAGAGTCTGTGCTTGTGGTTGGCGATTGTCAAGAAGTAGAACACAGAAAGCAATGTTACAAACCACAGACTGCTGTAAAAAGAGAGGACTTTAAAAAACAGAACAGCAATCATCGAATTCAGAGCGAATTGTAAAAATATTTGGGCATACGCATCGAAAAATGAGAAGCACTGGAAAACCATCCTTGAAAATGATACAGAGAACAGAATTTTATCTGCCGCCTTGATCTGCCTCCCTCTCCACCAGTCGGTTAAATTCACCCCGACAATAAAAGCATTTATCAGCAGCCCCATGAGAAAAGCAATTCCACCGAGAGAAATGCTTACAAAAATGGTGCTACCAGCTTGGCTCTGCATCGTCAGCTTCTCGCTATCCTCTGTCTTCGTTCTGTTGTTAATTGAGTCAGTTCTTTCTTTTATTGGGTAAAGTAAACATCTCATGCAAAGTATATTTCAAATATGATGCAAATGACACCAACTCAAACAATTTTAAAGTAAAATATATCGAATGTATTCATTTCATATTCGGAAGTAACAACATTGACACAACGGTGAATGTTTTGCATACATGTTGATGTCCTTCTCTGTGTCACCTGGAATGAACCGAGTCCAGTGGGAGCCGCACTATCATGAAGTTTATAGCGATGAAGGAGAATTGGCTTAAAAAAGTAACCCCTTCCAACTCCCAACTCATGTACACGTCTAACAAAACTTTTCATTGGTTTTAGAGCCGGTCACTGCCACAGCAGAAGCTCATTAACATGTGATACATCTAAAAGTGTGAGTACCTTTCTCTTTGCTGATATTTCTAAATAATTGTGGTTGTTTTGGTTTTGCAGCTCATAAAATGTATCAACTGAGAGTTCTAAAATATAACATATAAACTATACAGGAAATATATACAGTTAATATTAAGGCGAACGTGGCAATGAATGGAGTGTGGTAATAAATAACTTTGTGTAATCTCTAGTTCGATGACACATAAGTTAACTAAGGTTTAGTCTACATGGCAACATGAAAAGGTTTAGGAAGAATCTTTTCTGGATTTTATGTATCCTTTTTTTATTTTAACTTCACTTACCTCATTGTCTAGAAGCCACGATCTCTGTTTGGTGTTAAGTGACGGTGTTGAATCATAAAGGAGCATTTATATCAACCATGAAAAACCATTAAGGTGCCGAAGGGTCATTGAATCGAGCCAAATATTTAGCCTTCAGACACTTGTTATTCTCATACTTATGTATATATGTATCCTTTGTTAATTGTAACCAGTTTTCTCTTTTAGATTTATTTTACTAACATGCAAATTCTTTTACACAAAATATACATCGAATCTCACATTTCCACATTTCCTTTCCCGACTGAAACCAAGTATAACCACCTGCAGACGGAACTCGGCCAGAAGCCTTTCTGTGTTTAAAGGAAAGATACTTGCTGCTGATGACTTTTGGATCTCACTGCTACCTTGCCGTGAAACTTCTCTCTGCCAAGGTGGCAAGTCTTCTGCCAACGGTCACCTTGCTGATGCTGAGACCTGCACCTTGGCTCTCTAGCTGGTGCTGCGCTCCTTTTGTGCGGAGTGATACTTGAATGCTGGCTCGCCTATTAAATTCCATCACTAAACAGACTGTTCCTTCTGATTTCTCTCCAGCCTCTGTAATCCTTCTCTGGTAGAGGCTTTCAGTCCGGCTCTGCTACAGACTTCAGAGCGTCATAAAAACAGAACCTCATGGGACCTACTTACTCTTCCCAGCTTTCACGGCTCCACCAAGTTCCTCCCCTGCCCAGCTCCTCACCCGTTTTCAGAGCTCCTCCCCTCTCTTGGAACATACAGAAAGCAGTCTTATTGGATGGTTGGCTTGCTTCTCCCATAAAGCTTACTAACACCTCCAGTTATTTGCCAGCGAGTCATCGAGCATGACAAAAGTTGTAATCTCTTGTGGTTACATAGGTATAACTCATAAGCTTTCGGATCGCCTTTCTATTTTTAAATTTTAAATTTTTTGCCCAACGTGCATTTAGGCTGCAGCCAAAGAGTAAGTTAACTCTTCAAAAACTCAATGACTCAATGAAAAACCGGCTGTAACATAGGCTCTGAAAACAATAATGCACAATAATGGAGAGAGGGGATAATGTTATCTCTCCCTAACTGTTACATTCCTGATTTTGGTTGATTGGTTCAGGAAGGCTTTGAATGGGCGGGGCATCAGCAGGGTGAAACCATCCGGATAGAAAATTGATTCAAGTAAAACCGTCCCATATCCTTAAACAAAGTATTTCAAAAATAATTGAAAAAAATGCAAGCTATTGTTATTTATAGTAATTGAATTTAGTTATTAAAGGCAACAGAAATGACCAACTGTTTACAAAGAAAAAGTGAGTTTAATTATTGGACGACGGTCTCCAAGCGGCTAGCTGAGTTTGAACTCATAACCCTTCTTCTTATCAAGCAATTCCCCCCACGATGGAGCATCTCAGAGAAACGCTGCCTCAGCTTGGGCGTTGCGTAGATCAGGTACCCGGCGTGAACGTTTGGGAAGACTTCCCATAGTATGTAAATCAAAATGACATCTAAAGAATAGTCATAAAATACAAAGACAATGTTGGTGCCGATGTATAAACCGTAAATCAGGAAGCAAATGGCCATGGATTTAATGGCCACATAGTAACTGTTCAGGTTGGTTGTGAAACCACTGTCTCTTCCGCTCATTCGCTTTATTTGACGGCACAGAGAGATGATCAGCAGAACCGATGCCGCGCTGAATATAAGAAAAGGTACAGCGTTGCCCACTATATGAACAACGTCACCTATGTTTAAAGGTCTAGAATCGCTGGTGCTTCCTGCCGGAAAGTATTGTGTTGAGTTATTACCACGTCGATCATCGAAATAGACCCAGATATACAGAAACTCCTTACAAAAGGCTATGGGTATGGCGGCCGCTATGAAACTCAGCAGCCTTTGAGACATCAGTCTTCTCAGGGACAGAAAGAGATTGCGCCTGTAGTTGGCAATTTTCACAAAATAGAAAACCGAAAGCAAGGTTATAAACCACAGACCGGCGTAAAAAAAGAAAAGCTCACAAAGCGTAGTTGTTAAAAACATATATTCCAGATCCGCACGAAAAAATGTGTGCAGAAATATGTTGAATATTGAAAAAAACGTCTTGCATATCCTTGAAACTGCCAGAGAGTAGAGAATTTTGTTGGAATCGTTGATCTGCCTCCCTTTGAACCAGTCAATGGAATTCACAGCGGCGATAAACATGTTCAGCGGTATCCCCGAAATAACGATAATGGTTGATATGGCTGCAAAAAAATGAGTTAAATGATCTTTGCCCATTGATGCGGTTCTCTCCAAACTATTCCCGGTGATCGTCTGTTTAGGATGAAGAAGCTGCTGGGGTTGTCGGCTGTTTTATCCCAGCGGATACCATTTAAATATCTCATGCAAAACAAAATGCAAACCATTCCGGACATTAATATTTCCCCCATAAAACCTCTGGGTTTCAATTTGTTTTCTGCGAGGAAATAAGGCCGTCTTTTATTTGCTTACTGATTAGGCAGGATTGAGATGAATAGATTTTAACCCCTTAATGTAAGGGTTCAAAGTGCATTGTTTTCAATGGGTTTAGGTACTGCCCATTGTCCTTAAGGGGTTAATGTTCTTATTGATTGACACTCGTAACACAGCTTGCATATTCTCTAAAATGCATGTTGTTTGTGAGGGTTTCGGAGTACCTGTAACTTTAAATTTTCAATGAAAATTGCACGTTTCTGTCTTAAGGTATTAATCTTCTGGGGCCCACCAGTCTGACACCGATCCCTTGCTAAAGTATTTTATTTTCCTGTTCGCAGACATTAAAGTCATTGCAGGATACTCCTAATATGGCTGCCAGGACTCCATCGAGGAGTCAGAAGTGGCCCCACATGACTTTCTACAACTTTCCACAAAATATGGAAACTACGAAGGATAATTGTAAATTGTTCATTTGAAAAAGACCATCCTCATGTTTTGTTTCTGTAAGTCCACATTTTTCTGATGCACTACTCGCTACTTCCTGTTTACCCCTTTGTGCCGTGGTGTACGATACGAAGGGCGGGATAAATCCATAAATATTAATAATAATATAACCTGTAGACTTCAAAGTCGATTCAGACCAAATTTTAGTTTTGCTTTTGCCGCGTTTGTTTTCAGAGAACAAACTTTGTATTCTAACCATTCCGTTGAAAGGAAATTTGAGGGCTTTTTTTTATTTGGAACGACATTTTTTCCCAAAAGGAGGAGGGGGCTTTCGCTTTCTGGAATCACGCTTTACCTACAGCAGCACCATTCAACATTAAGGAAGAGATCATTGGCACATACCCAGCCCCGAGGTACAGGCAGGCCCAGACTGACCTACTGGGATACCGGGAGACTTCCCTGCAGACCACCTCCCCTGGGACCGGTCTTAAAGCCGGCAATCTGTGTGCCCACTGCCGCAGCAATAAAGCTACAGGAGCAAAATAGGTGGGAGTCACTGTGGGTATTGACGTCAAATCCAGCACGGCACGGACTGGCACACGCGAAGTTGGAGTCAAAGTGCAGGGTTTGTCCCTGTTTTAAACAAAAAAATATTGGGGCCAGAACCCGACATGTGCAGTGTGACCAAAAACGGTACCATGAAATACGGGGCTGGTATTCAATTCTTTCCAGTGCTAGATTTAATTCCCAGGCTGGCCTTGGGTACAGAACACTGAATTTCTTGGATACTCGACTACCTCCCCTATGCCACATAAACCAGATCAGCCGAAATGCTGATATACTGGACATATCTACAGTTCCTCATCTTCTCATACTGGATTCTATAAGACCTTTCCATATACATTTGTTCTGGAAACACAACTGGACCAGCAATGCTCCTTGCTCCAGGATGGATGACTATTACACAATCTGGATGGAATTAATAAGTGATTAAAAATAAGGATTATTAATTAATTAGAGTCACTACTTGGATTGAAGGGTTGACCGTTGACCCACAAAGTACCAGATTACACCAATTAATTTTTTTGAGTTCCAATTTTTTAATTGTTTTAATGTGCCAAGGGCGCCAGCATTAAACAAAATTTCATCACAATAAGTCAAACCATTGATTTATTATTTCTTAATGTAAAATAATTCTCAACCTAAATTGTACTCGATTTAAATCTAATTTTACAATGTAATACAAGAAATTACATTAACGACTTTCTAAATACATCTCAATAGACTTAACATAGTGTTTCCTAACAATACACGTTTTAAGATATTTAAAGCAAAAAAAAGATCAGTATGAGAAAGTTGATAATGTCTACATGCACGGGTCCTCTGCATAGTTGGTCGTCAGCAACGGTCAAATGTAGCAAATATGTAGTTGGTAGAAATGGAAAAAACAGACCAGAAACCGGGCAGAAACACGGACAAGGTGGTTTCTGTAGTGTAGTGATTATTATATTCAACACGGGAAAGGTGGCGTTTATCCAGCGGAGATGACCTTGTTAAGCGATGGTTTCCAGACGCTCATCTGAGTTTGGACCTGCATCTCCTCTTCTTATCCTACAGGGGAGCATCGTGGAGAAACGCTGCCTTAGTTTGGGAGTTAAATAGATCAGGTAGGCAGAATGTAGAGAAGGGAAGGTACTTGTCACAATGCGAATCCAAATCTGGGGAATTACAGAGCCGGAAATTATAAAGAAGAGATTACAGCCAATGTGTAAGCCATAAATGAGAAAGCAGGTAGCCAAGGTCTTGATGGCAACATAATAGCTGCTCAGGTGGTTGGAGGTAAAACCATTGCCCATATTTCTCATCTGCTTCATGTGATGATACAGAGAGTTGACTAACAGGATGAATGCAGCATTGTATATAATAAATGGTACACAATTCCCCATTATGAAGACAATTGTATATGTTACTATATAATTGTGTGTCTTGTTTTTCGGCATATCCAATATTGAATTTCCTTCAGTTAATTCACCAATAACTGACCAGACCTGCAGAGCAGTGCTACAAAATGCTAGCAGCACGGCCACAGCGATGAAGTTCAGCACCCTTTGGGAAATCATCATTTTTAGATACAAAAAGAGTCTGTGCTTGTGGTTGGCGATTGTCAAGAAGTAGAACACAGAAAGCAATGTTACAAACCACAGACTGCTGTAAAAAGAGAGGACTTTAAAAAACAGAACAGCAATCATCGAATTCAGAGCGAATTGTAAAAATATTTGGGCATACGCATCGAAAAATGAGAAGCACTGGAAAACCATCCTTGAAAATGATACAGAGAACAGAATTTTATCTGCCGCCTTGATCTGCCTCCCTCTCCACCAGTCGGTTAAATTCACCCCGACAATAAAAGCATTTATCAGCAGCCCCATGAGAAAAGCAATTCCACCGAGAGAAATGCTTACAAGAATGGTGCTACCAGCTTGGCTCTGCATCGTCAGCTTCTCGCTATCCTCTGGCTTCGTTCTGTTGGTAATTGAGTCAGTTCTTTCTTTTATTGGGTAAAGTAAACATCTCATGCAAAGTATATTTCAAATATGATGCAAATGACATCAACTCAAACGATTTTAAAGTAAAATATATTGAATGTATTCATTTCATATTCAGAAGTAACAACATTGACACAACGGTGAATGTTTTGCATACATGTGGATGTCCTTCTCTGTGTCACCTGGAATGAACCGAGTCCGGTGGGAGCCGCACTATCATGAAGTTTATAGCGATGAAAGAGAATTGGCTTAAAAAAGTAACCCCTTCCAACTCCCAACTCATGTACACGTCTAACAAACTTTTCATTGGTTTTAGAGCCGGTCACTGCCACAGCAGAAGCTCATTAACATGTGAATCATCTAAAAGTGTGAGTACCTTTCTCTTTGCTGATATTTCTTCCGAGGTCTTTTCACCCCTGTATTAAATAATTGTGGTTGTTTTGGTTTTGCAGCTCATAACATGTATCAACGGAGAGTTCTAAAATATAACATATAAACTATACAGGAAATATATACAGTTAATATTGCGGTGAACGTGGCAATGAATGGAGTGTGGCAATGAACTTTGTGTAATCTCTAGTTCGGTGACAAATAAATCAACTAAGGTTTAGTCTACATGGCGACGTGGAAAGGTTTAAATGTGGATTTAAGAAGATCTTTTCTGGATTTAACTCCTTGACTGCTAACGACGGCATGGTGCCGTCGCTAGCAGTCCCAGTCACGTGCTAACGACGGCACCATGCCGTCACTAGCACTCTCTTACCTTTATGGGGGTCTGTGGACCCCCATCACCACCTACCCCGGCGATCTGCCCCTCATATTGAAGGGCATCACTGGGACCACCCGATCCGGCCGGTGACGTCGCGCGTAATGACGCGATGACGTCACCGCGCAACTTTATTGAATACTGACAATTGTCAGTTAAAGACGTATGGGGGGCATGCTGCTTAGATGCCTGTATCTCAGGCATCTAAGCAGCTACAGACCCCCAACATATACCGTTGGAAAGGTAATCGCCTCACCTTTCCAACGGTATAA
Organism: Spea multiplicata; assembly: GCA_009364415.1. Classification (NCBI taxonomy): domain Eukaryota; kingdom Metazoa; phylum Chordata; class Amphibia; order Anura; family Pelobatidae; genus Spea; species Spea multiplicata. The sequence goes on from VKOC01004437.1 coordinate 21,300, forward strand.
TGCTTGTAAAAAAAGAATAAAAAATATTATGTTAAAAAAATAAAAATGTACAAAAAAAGTAAAAAAAATGATTTGGGGGTCTCTAAAGGCAGATAAATAAAGATCAAAATTGCCTAGAGACCCCCAAATTAAATTATCTAAACATAAACTGGTTTAACTTTAAAAAAAAAAAAGTTTAAGTATTCTAGCTAAATGATCACTGTGGTAGCCAATGTTACCACAGTGATCATATAGCTATAAAAAGTCACATTCCCTTTTTAAAAATGGCCGATACTAAATTTTAACCCCATGATCCCTTTGATCATGGGGTTAAATTTAGCCAATGGTAGAGGAAGGCAATTTTTGAAATCCTGATGAACTGCAAATATTATTAAAATCAGCCGTTTAACCTGTAGTACGTAAGTTAACCATGTCATCCCTGGAGCCCCTTGCATTTTTACTGCAAAACTTATTTTTGCTGTAAAAGTGATTTTTTTTTCTCCCTTTACGATCATCTCTTTGGGATTGTAAGGGGAAAGAATGGTGTGTGTGCTTCTGTGAGTGAATGTATGGAAAGTATGGTGTGTGCTTCTGCGAGTGAATGGAGATATGAAAAGCGTGTGAATGGTCAGTAATTAGGGTTGTAGCCTTGACGTGGCATTACTGCTCACGTAAGAAGTTAAATTATGGCACAAAAAGTACATATTTTCAAAAACTACACCCCTTGGCGCATCAAATGAGGGGCTGCATGTGTTTCTAGGACAAACCTGGAGTGCGCAAGACATAAATGAACTTGTCGCTTTTAATTTTATTTTTTTTAATTTATTTTTAGTGTGATATTCACTTATTTTCTTGTGCAAGTCAGATTTGTGATACAAATACAAGTGAGACCTCATTTGCTGCGGCTGGGGGTGTAGTTTCTAAAAATATATAGTTTTGTTGGCATATTTTAACATCCCGGGCAGCTAGAGCTGTTTAATTGATGGCACCCGTACATTAAATTTAAAGATGTCTTTTGTGATAGTCTAGTAAATTGAACTTTTAGCAATAAAATATTAGAAAAACACAGTCTACTGTTCTCAATGTCTGTTTATTTTAGACCGGTTACCTACTACAAATATTTAGCAACACAGGTTTTGATATTAGAGTTTAGAAAAATAACATTACGAACTAGTTTTTATTGAGTTGGAAGTGAAAAATTACACTTTTTCCCCATTTTTGGCTGTAGTTTGCAAACCTAATGAGACATACACATATAAAAATGGTATATTTGGAATCTGCTGGGTGTGCTGAAAAACAATATATGGTTTGTATAGTTTATTCCCAAGAAATTTACTTGAAACGCGTTTAAACGTGAGATGCACCAAAATGCCGAAAACCAGCTTAGCACCAGGGTGGGAAATGGCTTAGCAGCCAAGGGGTTAATGTATCCTTTTTTATTTTAACTTCACCTACCTCATGGAATCTCTTAGAAGAAGTTATATTCTATTCATTATGTCTAAAAGCCACGATCTCTGTTTGGTGTTAAGTCACGGTGTTGAATCATAAAGGAGCATTTATATCAACCATGAAAAACCATTAAGGTGCTGAAGGGTCATTGAATCGAGCCAAATATTTAGCCTTCAGACACTTGTTATTCTCATACTTATGTATATATGTATCCTTTGTTAATTGTAACCAGTTTTCTCTTTTAGATTTATTTTACATGCAAATTCTTTTACACAAAATAGACATCGAAGCTCACATTTCTACATTTCCTTTCCCAACTGAAACCAAGTATAACCACCTGCAGACGGAACACGGCCAGAAGCCTTTCTGTGTTTAAAGGAAAGATACTTGCTGCTGATGACTTTTGGATCTCACTGCTACCTTGCCGTGAAACTGCTCTCTGCCAGGATGGCAAGTCTTCTGCCAACGGTCACCTTGCTGATGCTGAGACCTGCACCTTCACTCTCTAGCTGGTGCTGCGCTCCTTTTGTGCGGAGTGATACTTGAATGCTGGCTCGTCTATTAAATTCCATCACTAAACAGACTGTTCCTTCTGATTTCTCTCCAGCCTCTGCAAATCCTTCTCTGCTAGAGGCTTTCAGTCCGGCTCTGCTACAGACTTCAGAGGCTCATAAAAACAGAACCTCACGGGACCTACTTACTCTTCCCAGCTTTCACGGCTCCACCAAGTTCCTCCCCTGCCCAGCTCCTCCCCCGTTTTTTCAGAGCGCCTCCCCTCTCTTGGAACATACAGAAAGCAGTCTTATTGGATGGTCGGCTTGCTTCTCCCATAAAGCTTACTAACACCTCCAGTTATTTGCCAGCGAGTCATTGAGCATGACAAAAGTTGTAATCTCTTGTGGTTACATAGGTATAACTCATTTTGGATCGCCTTTCTGTTTTTAAATTAAAAATTTTTTCCCCAACGTGCATTTAGGCTGTACCTGCAACTTTTAGGTTTAGGAGTACCTGCAACTTTAAATTTTGAATGATATTAATCTTCTGGGGCCCACCAGTCTGCCACCGATCCCTTGGTAAAGTATTTTATTTTCCTGTTCCCAGACATTAAAGTCATTGCAGGATACTCCTAATATGGCTGCCAGGACTCCATCGAGGAGTCAGAAGTGGCCCCCACATGACCTTCTACAACTTTCCACAAAATATGGAAACTACGAAGGATAATTGTAAATTGTTCATTTGAGAAAGACCATCCTCATGTTTTGTTTCTGTAAGTCCACATTTTTTGATGCACTACTCGCTACTTCCTGTTTACCCCTTTGTGCCGTGGTGTACGATACGAAGGGCGGGAAATCCATGAATATTAATAATAATATAACCTGTAGACTTCAAAGCCGATTCAGACCAAATTTTAGTTTTGCTTTTGCCGCGTTTGTTTTCAGAGAACAAACTTTGTATTCTGACCGTTCCGTTGAAAGGAAATTTGAGGGCTTTTTTTTTTTATTTGGAACAAAATTTTTTCCCCGAAAGGAGGAGGGGGCTTTCGCTTTCTGGAATCACGTTTTACCTACAGCAGCACCATTCAACATTAAGGAAGAGATCATTGGCACATACCCAGCCCCGAGGTACAGGCAGGCCCAGACTGACCTACTGGGATACCGGAAGATTCCTCTGTAGACCACCTCCCCTGGGGCCGGTCTTGAAGCCGGCAATCTAATTATACGGGTGCCCACTGGCGCAGCAATGAAGCTACAGGAGCAAAATAGGTGGGAGTCACTGTGGGTATTGACGTCAAATCCAGCACGGCACGGACTGGCACACGCGAAGTTGGAGTCAAAGTGCAGGGTTTGTCCCTGTTTTAAACAAAAAAATATTGGGGCCAGAACCCGACATGTGTAGTGTGACCAAAATGGTACCATGAAATACGGGGCTGGTATTCAATTCTTTCCAGTGTTCGATTTAATTCCCAGGCTGGCCTTGGGTACAGAACACTGAATTTCTTGGATACCCGACTACCTCCCCTATGCCACATAAACCAGATCAGCCGAAATGCTGATATACTGGACATATCTACAGTTCCTCATCTTCTCATACTGGATTCTATAAGACCTTTCCATATACATTTGTTCTGGAAACACAACTGGACCAGCAATGCTCCTTGCTCCAGGATGGATGACTATTACACAATCGGGATGGAATTAATAAGTGATTAAAAATAAGGATTATTAATTAATTAGAGTCACTACTTGGATTGAAGGGTTGCCCGTTGACCCACAAAGTACCAGATTACACCAATTATATTAATTTTTTTGAGTTGCAATAAAGAAACAGCCACCTACGAGCACTTAATCCAATAAAATGTATTCCCTACCAGGATTTCGTGCTTCTTAATAATTTAATGCCATCCATTCGTCTTTGCACTGCTGGTTCATAGAAAAAAATAAGCAGTAATTACGACAACCATTCAGGAGAGTTTTTTTTTAATTGTTTTAATGTGCCAAGGGCGCCAGCATTAAACAAAATTTTATCACAATAAGTCAAACCATTGATTTATTATTTCTTAATGTAAAATAATTCTCAACCTACATTGTACTCAATTTAAATCTAATTTTACAATATAATACAAGAAATTACATTAACGACTTTCTAAATACATCTCAATAGACTTAACATAGTGTTTCCTAAAAATACACGTTTTAAGATATTTAAAGCAAAAAAAAGATCAGTATGAGAAAGTTGATAATGTCTACAAGCACGGGTCCTCTGCATAGTTGGTCGTCAGCAACGGTCAAATGCAGCAAATATGTAGTTGGTAGAAATGGAAAAAACAGACCAGAAACCGTGCAGAAACACGGACAAGGGGGTTTCTGTAGTGTAGTGATTATTATATTCAACACGGGAAAGGTGGCGTTTATTCAGCGGAGATGACCTTGTTAGGCGATGGTTTCCAGATGCCCATCTGAGTTTGGACCTGCATCTCCTCTTCTTATCCTACAGGGGAGCATCGTAGAGAAACGCTGCCTTAGTTTGGGAGTTAAATAGATCAGGTAGGCAGAATGTAGAGAAGGGAAGGTACTTACAAAAATGTGAATCCAAGCATAGTGAATTACAGAGTTGGAAGTTATAAAGAAGATATTACAGCCAATGTGTAAGCCATAAATGAGAAAGCAGGTAGCCAAGGTCTTGATGGCAACATAATAGCTCTTCAGGTGGTTGGAGGTAAAACCATTGCCCATATTTCTCATCTGCTTCATGTGATGATACAGAGAGTTAACTAACAGGATGAATGCAGCATTGTATATAATAAATGGTACACAATTCCCCATTATGAAGACAATTGTTAATCTATATGTTCCTATATAATTGTGTGTCTTGTTTTTCGGCATATCCAATGTTGAATTTCCTTCAGTTAATTCACCACTAACTGACCAGACATGCAGACCTGTGCTACAAAATGCTAGCAACACGGCCACAGCGATGAAGCTCAGCACCCTTTGGGAAATCATCATTTTTAGATACAAAAAGAGTCTGTGCTTGTGGTTGGCGATTGTCAAGAAGTAGAACACAGAAAGCAATGTTACAAACCACAGACTGCTGCAAAAAGAGAAGAATTCAAAAAACCCAACAGCAATAATGGAATTGAGAGCGAATTGAAAAATTGTTTGGGACGACACATCGAAGAATGAGAAGCACTGGAAAACCATCCTTGAAAATGATACAGAGAACAGAATTGTATCTGCCGCCTTGATCTGCCTCCCTCTCCACCAGTCGGTTAAATTCACCCCGACAATAAAAGCATTTATCAGCAGCCCCATGAGAAAAGCAATTCCACCGAGAGAAATGCTTACAAAAATGGTGCTACCAGCTTGGCTCTGCATCGTCAGCTTCTCGCTATCCTCTGTCTTCGTTCTGTTGTTAATTGAGTCAGTTCTTTCTTTTATTGGGCAAAGTAAACATCTCATGCAAAGTATAATTCAAATTTGATGCAAATGACACCAACTCAAACGATTTTAAAGTAAAATATATTGAATGTAATCATTCTGTATTAGGAAGTAAAATTAAAACAACGGTGAAACCCCTGTTTTGCATAAATGTTGATGTCCTTCTCTGTGTCACCTAGAATGACCTGAACAGTCCTACTGAAAACATTGTCTAATATCAGAGCAAATAAGTGTGAGTTCAGTGGGAGCCGCACTATCATGAAGGTTACAGTGAAGAGAGACGACTGGCTAAAAGAAGTAACCCCTTCAACTCCCAGAACACAAATCCAAACAATTATCTGCTCAGATGCTTGTACAGATTTAACAAACTTGCCTCATAATCACAGCATAGTGTGAGGTCATTCCATATCCAAAGCAATGTTCATAAGATCAAAGGAAAACATCTAATTGGTGTAAGGGGCGGTCACTGCCACAGCAGAAGCTCATTAAAAAGTAATACATCTCTTTGCTGAAGTTCCTTTTTATGTATTTTCACCTCTATAGTGAACGAATAGGGTTGATTTGTATAAACTAGCAGTTCCAACATGAAAACTATATAATATACAGTAAATATAACAAATATAATCAAATATTGCAGTGAAAGTGGCAATAAATGGCTAAATAAAAAAGCTACTGCTATGGAAGTGACTATGAGTGGAGTGTAATAAATAACTTTATGTAACCCCTAATTCTGTGGCATATCATTAAATATAGGCATAGTTCCCATGGTGACGTGGAAAGGTATAAATCTGGATTCAGGAAGATTTTTTTGGTCTGGAATGGATTTTTAAAAATGTATTTAAACCAATACTCTGCCTACCCCATTGAATCTATTTTGGATTCTATTCATTATGTCTGGAACCCAAGATCGCTGTTTGGGTTCTAGTTAAAGAGTTGAATCGCATCTGAGCATTTAAATCAGGGGCGTCCAACATGCGGGCAAGTGATCTTACGCGGGCCGCACCTCGAGCCCTGCTACTTACCTGTGGGAGGGTCTTCTGTACTGCATAGAGGAAGCAGAACCTAGCAGAGTTCACGTGACATCACATGACTCTGCTCCAGTCCTGCTTCCTCTGTGCAGTACCAGAGAACGCAGAGGGAGGCCGCGCCCTATGCTGAAGTTTGTGAGCGGCATTGAGGAGCTGCAGTGCA
>VKOC01004438.1:0-21546 GCA_009364415.1 Spea multiplicata
CCCCTCTCTTACCGGTGCTTCCAGCCGGGGAAGCGGGTTGCCGTCTCCTTCCCCTGCAGCCGGAAGGAGGTGGAGTTGGCAGCGGGGGTTTGTATGCGTCCGTCCCGCATACATTCCCCGGCTGTCAGAGATCAGCACCGGTGCGGGGAACTCTGATCTCTGACAGTCGGGGAATGTCTACGCGACGGACGCAGACAACCCCCGCTGCTAGCCACACCTCCTTCCGGCTGCAGCGGACGTTGTCTACGCGCATCGCGTAGACGTCAACCCGCTGCCCCGGCAGGAAGCACCGGTAAGTGTGTGTGGCGGGGGTTTAAATGGGCGGGAGACAGGAGGATCCAGGTCCCCTGCAGCGGTGCGGGGGATCTGGATCTTAGTCTCCTAATCAGACCTCTATTTGAGGTCTGATTAGAAGACGACCCCGATTACAAGACGAGGGGTATTTTTCAGAGCATTTGCTCTGAAAAAAACCTCGTCTTATAATCGGGCAAATACGGTAATATTAACCCCCTCCTCAACAATTAACTCTTACATTTTCCGCTACAATTCTCTTACGGGGAGTACGTATTTAGACTCTCACAATCTCTCCCTGCATTTTCCACAAACCGCTTCCATGTCCCTGTCTCCTTTTCTGCACCTCTGACACTCGTCTTGCCTCTTCTTCACTTCCTCTGTCTTCTGTATATAGGCCTCCTGAAGCACTTTTGCACAAAGGCCGAGCCTCTGCGCATTCCCTTTTACCAATTAAAAGAATAGGGGAGAGGCAGTCCTAGTGGGGTTTGCCATGGCCCCAGCCTTTTCGAAAGTACTCATAATAATGGAAACAGAGAAAAAGAGGTGCAGAAATGCTTTTCTTTCTCTGCGGATCATACTGTATTATTTTGGCGTGGTAGTTCTTTTGCAACAGGGCAAAGCATGGAGCACAAAAGCGTGACAAGGCTGTTGATTAAGTCCTGACAATTCTTTAAGTGCCAGGACATAATGAGAAAAAAGTATGAAATGTATATTTTTGTATTAAAAATACACCTTTTTAATTTACAATTTATTATTATTATTTTTCATTATTATTATTATTACTATAATTATTAATTAACACTGTTCCATGCCAACCTGTCCTTTGTCCTTTCCTAAAGCTTCCCATTGCTAACCTGGTCACCCGCAATAGCTTCCCATTTGCCAACCTTATCCCCTAACAGCTTTCCTTGTCAACTTTGTACCAAAACAAGTTTCCAATTGCCAGCTTTGTCCCGAAAATAGCTTCCCATTGCTAACCTTTTCCCCTAACTGCTTCCCGTTTGCTAGCCTTGTCCCCTAACAACTTCCCAGTGCCACCCCTGTCTCAAAAACAGCTCCCCTAGTTTTCTAGCTTGTCTGGATAAAGACTGTCTGCCCAAGATTCAAGCAATGCTATGCTTGTGTTATATAAACTGTAACACAATTGAAGTCTACTTTGAATGTTTACAAATGGTAAATGGTAAATAGGCAATTTCCTAAGATTTGTTCACGTGAATTTCCAGAGAAAACGTAATTGTGTATTAACATATGAAGCCAAACACTATCAATGGTCTATTTTTCCTCATATTAGTAACCCTGGCACATTTTGTCAATTGTTATTGCTCCTTGTGATATACAGATGCTTATAACTAAGAAATGCTACTTAAATCTAAGTACTTTAACACTTATGCCTTCTGCAAACATTCTCAGGTTTGTAGTGCTGTCAACTGGGTTAACCACTCTGAATATTTTTCTATGCTGTCCAGAAACCACTGATCTTTAGGGACCATATGGGCAGAGTAGAACATGATTCTTTAAATCTCCAAAGCCCAAACTTCCCCGTTATGTGATCATGAATCATACTGATCGATGCATTTTAATGAGTTCCAGCAGTGTCTGAACACTGGACCCCTAATAAGCATGTTGGATCCCTTTCTTGCGATCCATCAGGTCAGCACATTTGCCAATATAACAGTATTGGCAATTTAAATAAATGTTTCCTCGTCATTACTGATGGTATATTGTAATTTATAAATAACTACATATAAATAGCAGTCCAGTTTTTTGCAGGACAGTCACAGCTATTTGGGCATTGTCCTTCTGCCTGTGGTAGCTGCCTGCAAGCAGCAGGGATCATGGGGCAGTTAGAGGATCTTATATATTTCCCTGACTGGCTTAGGGAGCTTTAAAAGTTACCATATGACTACTTAGCAATGTTTTAAAGCTGAGTGCCGAGAGCTCCTGCTGTAAGGTAGACAGGCTCTGCTGTTGCAGAGCCTGTCCTGCTGTGTGTTTGGTGTGTCGGTGTTGCAGAGCCTGTACTGCTGTGTGTTTGGTGTGTCGGTGTTGCAGAGCCTGTACTGGTGTGTGTGTTTGGTGTGTCTGTGTTGCAGAGCCTTCCCTGGTGTGTGTGTTTGGCTGTCGGGGTGGCAGAGCCTGTCCTGGTGTGTGTTTGCTGTATCGGTGTGGCAGAGCCTGCCCTGTGTGTGTGTGTGTTTGGTGTGTGGGTGTTGCAGAGCCTGTCCTGTTGTGTGTGTGTTGGTATGGCAGAGCCTGCCCTGGTGTGTGTGTTTGGTGTGTGGGTGTTGCAGAGCCTGTCCTGGTTTGTGTATTTGGTTATCTGTTTATTAAGAAGGATCAGTTGCAGTATGGCTTCAGGCGTCCCGTGTATGATGACTTTTTTTAGTGTACTCACAATCCCATCACATTACATCAATATGCATTAGAAAATCAGGAAAAGATGGGCATGGATGGTGGGCTGATTCGGTGGCGCAATGGGCCACTTGACTAGACTTGCCCCCCAGGTCTTAGTCTGCCAGCCCTCCCCCTGTAGACATTCATGCTCACACACAAACACTTATACATACATTCTCACTCTAACACTCATACATACTTCACTTGCAGCATTTATTCTCACTACTTCCAGGTCAGACCAGCCCTTTGTGAACAATTTTTGACTAATGCCCATGGTGCAATTGCCAAACTGGCCAGTCCACAAGCTGGATCCAAGCTAGCTGAAAGGGCAGAAGTAAGAAAGTGACTGATTTTTTGCAACCCCATTTCTATGATATGGCGCAACTTCCAAAAAATATTGTTATTAACAATAATGAAACAACTTTTTCTGTGTATGACAAATAATGAATGCATTTTGGCATTTTAGTGTCTGCTTTGGCTGAATTGGGATGAGTTACCCTATTAATATTTGCCTACCAAAATGCATTAAATATGCAGTATGGATGGGACTCAACAATAGACATGTTCCCAGGGCTCCATTCTGACTGCACACCACTACTGCTTGCATGACACTCCATTGCATTGTTTCAAGAGACCATTGAATATACTAAAGATGGGGAAGAGTTAATTGGCTACTTATCACACAATGGAAGCATTTTAGTATAATAATAATAATAATATAATACAAATTATTTCTAACACACATTTGTTTAACCATTTAGACATCTATTTTAGATTATTAGATTCTAAGCTCCCTAGAGGAGAACCATTTTCTCTTATTGTACCATCATGTCAGTATTGTTGATTTTATGTATTGTCAATTGCAATGTTATTGCTAATGTATCCCCTTTGCAATAGGTTATAAAATCTGCTGGAGCTTTACAAATAAATGTAAAAAAAATATAGTGAACGTGAATAATCATTGGAAAAGTAAGCAGGTTATTTTTAACTAAAGCAAAAGTATTTCTTGCAATCTGTTAGCCAACAAAGATATATTTTTAAGTGGAATTACTTTAACCATTTGCATCTCTTCAGATCCAATGGAATGCAATGGGAGGGGGGGGGTAGATTTGACTCAGGATCTTTTCCCCCATCATTCACTTTTTCGGTGAAGAATTTCCCAGCACTGGAATTTTTGCATTTCCTGCTTTCTTTGTGACGTAATAGGTAAACGAAACATAAAAGGATTTGATGTACTCGTGTAGAGGGACAGACTGGCAGAGATAGAGAAGAAGTAGGCACGGAAACTTCTACATAAGAATTTATAATTCATTCTGCATCTCAGAAACATGAGCATGCAGTACAAAATAATTTATTCATCTTTATTATCTGTTCTTATGCTGTTGGCGCTATATGTAGCAACCTCAAATGGTAAGAATCATTTTACTTTGACATATATACACATTTATTATTATTATTACGCAACATTCACTATATACTTTGCCATTAAGTAATATCTCTTTGTTCTCACAACTTTTGGTAACAGAAGATATCATTAAATTCCCAATCATGTTAAAATTGTTGTGTAAGAAGCTGGATTTGTTGATTTAGAAAGCTACTAACACTCAAATAATTACTGTGCGTTACAGAGTTGCTCAATACCAGTAAATACTTGTTAGCTCATACCACAATTGTAATACAGAACACTGCTAAGACTTACACATTTTTCCGTAAGCTTTTTCTAAGCTAAAACAATTTCATTTCTATACGTTTTTATCCGTATACAGAAGCTGAGTTGCGCTGTGAATGTGTAAAAACCACATCCAACCTCTTCCCGAAAAAACATATTGCAAACGTGGAGATAATCAACAGTGGTCCACACTGTCCAAAAATGGAAATCATGTAGGTAGCTGTATTTATTTCTTTGATTATTGGGTTATGACTGTATATTTTATAAATATAAATTCTTTCTAACAAAACAATAAACCTTTACATCTAAAAAATTAGTGTATTTCAATATTATAAAAAAAAAAAGTCTTATGCATGTTTGGCTTATTGGATTATTCCCTAATTTGATATGGTGAGTTATAGAAGCAGCCTATATACGACTGATGAAAATACAACATGCCGTTTATAAAGATATCACTTTTAATTTAATTTAAATTAATTTGCTGTTATTTATCATATGCAACCATATGGATAACCATATGCTCAATAAAACATTTGTTAAAGAAGATAGATTTTTTTTCTATGTTCAATCAATTATTTTACAATTTTATGCTGAGTAGCAATAAATTAGCATGATTACTAATAGTAACTAAAACTAAACTTTGCGAAACTATAACAGAATCATGTATTTCTTTTTCTTCTCTTGCAGTGTCACTTTAAAGAATCAAAAACAATTCTGTTTAGATTCAGAAGCAAAGTGGGTAAAAGAATTTATCCTGGCCATTCTGAAAAGGTATAGTCTATGCAGCATATTGAATATGGTCCACTAAATACTATTGCAAACATCTGTGAACTATAATAAGACACTTAAAAGTAACGTCATCACATTGTTTCCACATGGAAAAGCTCAATAACAGCTTTAATAGCTTTTTTAAAGATAGGTTAACAGCAAAACGCCCACTTACCTTCAAGGTAAAATACACCATTGAATATCATTGATTGATAAGAAGTGTCACGACCTAGAGGCAATTTTACTGGCATTTTGTGCTTAAGTCCTGGAGTCAATTTTACTGGCATTATACCGTGATTAGCCCTTCAGGCTAATAAATGTTGGTTGTAAGTAAATATTGTGCATTGTTGCAAATGTTAGGTAATATAAATGATACAGAACCTGTGGCCGGCGGCACTGTTGTTTAAAGCTTGCCCCAATTAATCAAGGACAAAATAAATAACAAGATAAATATATACGAATACACAGATATGTCTTTTTAAACCCACTATTTCTATATAACTGTTATCCCATATATAGTTTTTAATTGTTTAATACAAACATTTTTTTTATTATACAGACCAAGAAAGTCACGAAAAGCAGCAGAACATTTATGAAGAAGGTTATTTAACTCTACAATATTTTCTTATATTGTATATATTGTATCGGCAATGGAGTTGACCATTTAAACATGTTGAACAGTGAGATTACAAATGATGAATCTAAATGAATATTTGTCTGCAAAAACTATTGAATGTATATGTGTGTGAAATATATATATATATATATGTTTAGAAAGAGAGAGCATCAATTTCACTAAGTGAACAATAAATGTCACTGCATTTAGTTTTTCATTCAGAAGCACTACAAGGTAAACTACTTATGACGTAAAGTGACACATAATACATTAAAGTTTATTATCTACAGCTGTTGGGAGCTAAACCCTAAAAGTGAGTTCTTTGGAAATAGTGTTTTTTATTAAAAAAAAACCTTTAAACTTTAAGCACATTACTTTTTTTTCTGTTAAAGTTTAGGTGCCAATGATATCGTAAAAGGAAACCATAAATGTTTGTCACAAAACTAATTGCAATGAAAACAGTAACCACTATAAATCATGTGAAATAAGATACCTTGTCCAAATATTTTGAATGGAATAAGATCAATTGACAAATTCTGCTTTCTATTGTTCAAAACCAAATCTCCAAAATGTAGATATTCCTTCTTTTTTTATTGTATTGGTCATATTTTATCCATATAGTAATAGTGCAATATTCTTGAATGTTTATAAACATTGCAATTATTTTAAATTACTGTTTGAACTATATGGCATATTGTCATGATTGTATATAATGTTTTTTTTTACTTTAAAAATATTACACGCAAAAAAAATATTTTAATAAAACATTTTTGTTTAAAGCTCTTACACCTTAAAGCTCTTTCATTCTACTTTATGGTACTGTTATTCTTGGGTTAACTGTAATAATGGTTAACTATGTGATAAATATTGATACTTTTGATACTAGGGAATTAATTCTTTGAGTATATGGTATGCTTTGCCTCTTCCTCTTCTAGTAAAAGTTCCACTTATATTGCCTTGTGAAATGGAGAAGTCAAATCGAGTTTAGTGTAAAAGGATTCATCCCATCCCAAAATCATGGACAATAATATTGAGTTGCTAAACCCTTTTGCAGCTGTTAAAGCCTCCACTCTTTATGAAGGCTTTCCACAAAGTGGGGGGATCTCGGGGGATATGTTCCCATTCGGCCAAAGGAGTATTTGTGAGGTCAGGCACAGATGTTGGAGGAGAAGGCCTGGCTCGCAGCAGGGGAGGGCTGGCAGCCTAAGGCCTGGGGGGAAAGTCTGGTCAAATGGCCTGTTGCGCCACCAAATCAGCCCACCATCCATGCACATCTTTTCCTGATTTTCTAACGCATATTGATGTAATGTGATGGTATTGGGAGTACGTCACTACACACCAAAAAAGTCATCATACACAGGACGCCTGAAGCCACAATTTTCTGCCACTAATCCTTTTTTAATAAAATATGCAAATTGAAATAGAGTAAATAACACAAAACCTTTACTTTTCCTCTCACTTTTTTCTGGGCCTAGAAAGTTTTGTCCTCTGAAGTGACTACAAATTCAGGAGGGCATTTTATCTCTGGATAAGTAAAAATTAAGTTTGTTCAATTTATTCCTACAGAAAAAAAAGTGCCAGGAAACGGATGACTAAATACACACACCAGCATTGGTATAGGAACCCTTAAAAATCTGGGTATAAAATGGGCATTTTTCCCCATCAGATACCTCCTTCTTCACTATCCCCTACCCCACTTTCTCCCCATCTCTTTTTTTGCGAACAAGTACAATAATATTTATCTTTTACATTGGAATGCACATTTAATACATTAAATATAGGAAAAAAAACAGCTAACCTTTGTAACAAACATTTTTTTAAATATTGAAAATTGGACCTTAGGCAAGCATTTCCTTGGGTCCTGCTCCACGCTTCCCAGCATGCAATCACTCCCTCCACTCCCGAACCAAAGTGCCTTTGTCCCCTCATTCACTAAGCCATGCCTCTCTTTTCTTTCCTCTCTGTAGTTCTGATAGAAATCAAATAAACAACACATATAAACAGCACTTGCATGTATAGCTCAACTCAATAAGACATACAAAACCTGTATTTGCAGGTATACATAAATAATGTATGGAAACATATCATAGCAGATACAGATCAACAGAATAACACACAAACCCAGTTTTGCAGGTATAAATCAACTGGAAATCACATGTAAACTCAGCATTAAAGGTATAGATAAAACTCCCTAAATTACAGGCATAGATCACAGGTTGCACACCCCAAAGGCCTGCCCTGGCATCCACACTGCCCACATAGAACCTGATCAGCTCCCAGATTACACAAACAAATTACAAAGTGAGCCAACTTTGTCCCCAAACAGCCCAGTGTGAGCCAACTGTGTCCCCAAACAGCCCAGCATGAGCCACCTTTGTCCCTAAACAGCCTGCCCTGACAACAGCCTGCCCTGAAACTCGACATCGACACACCAAACACACACCAGGACAGGCCCTGCCACATCGACAACCAAGCACACGCACCAGGACAGGCTCTGTAACATAGACACCCAAACACACACATCAGGATAGGCTCTATCACAGAGACACCCAAACACATACATCAGGACATGCTTGCACACATGACACCCAACACACACAACCAGGACAGGCTCTGCCACATCAATACGCCAAAACACACACACCAAGACAGGCTCTGCCAGCACTGAACCCAACACACACAGGACAGGCTCTGCCACCCCCCCCCACACACACGGAAAGGCACTGGCACCCAGACACACACACCAGGACACGCTATTACACCGACACACACACCAGGACAGGCTCTGCCACACTGACACACCAAACACACACCCACCAGGACAGGCTCTGCCATACCAACACCCAAATACACACACCAGGACAGGCCCTGCCTCACTGAGGCACTGAGCAGCATGGTGCAGGCACACCGGCTGCTTAAAGATTTTAAAGCGGGCGGCGTGTCTTTCTGCTGCTGTTCAATTCGCAGCCGCATTGGCTGCAATGGCATCTCTGTGTGCTGGCCTGCATTAAAGACGACCCGTGTATCCGTTTTATTCAGATTCCACTGATCAGGAGGGGTCAATTAAGAAAATAAGTTCAGACAATGAAATAAAGACATCGTTAACAGTAATAAATTAGTTTTAGACAGGTGCGTGCATTCCAGAGGGTGAAATTGAAAGGGTAGTGGGATTGCAATATGAATAAGGTAGGCGCCATGGCAGTTTCCAGGGTGCAAGGATGGGAGCATATAGCAATGATCACTGAAGGAAACATAGAAGGAGGAAAAGAAAGACTGATAATAGGTGGGATTTGTAGGGGTGAGCTGCTTTTACCTGTCTCCATCTGTGACTGTTTCATTCAAACAATGTTGAACCTTTTAAGTAGGAACATTTAAGTAGGAACATTTCTTAAAGGCTGCATGATAAATTAAATTAGAGTCTACCAATAAGCAGTATATAAGGGTATTTAAATCTCTGGAATTTCTTAAAGCACTTGGTTATCACTTGAAGTCTCTGTTAGCTGCGGCTTGGCATTCTTGATCTGCTCCTTACCCTCTGACTTTGTTTTACTCTGTGGGATTAAACAGTCTGATCACTAGTATTGCAGACTACTGTTTGCCTGTCCCCGCTCAGACTTGGCATGCATTTTGGACTGTTTGATTGTACGTATTTAGTTTCCAAAGGATCCCTGGATACTAGCTACTTCCCTTGTTCTGCATTGTTATTGGTCATCTGATTGAGTTGTGTGCAGGTTGTCTTTTGTTTCTTTCCATACATTTGCCTTGGACGGTTTTGCTAGTTACTTTCCTGAGACCCTTTTACTACCTGTTCCTTTTTGGCAAATCAGTTTTGGCTACTTTTACCAGTTCTGATCCTATAGCCCTTGTTTCTTACCTGCTCTTGTATGGTCCTCCAATCCTGTGAAAAATTGATTTTGATCCGTAGTCTGCCATGCCTCCTACACTGCCAATTTTGAGAGGTTCTTCTTTTTTTTTGAGAAGCGAGGTGCAAAAGAGTTAGATCAAAATAAATTGCCAGAGGGAGGAAAAAAAAGAACAGAAGAAAAAACAAAGCTGAGAAAATAAAGGACCCTTCCAGTATAATTGCTCGAATGCCCGAAGCTCTTTAATCTAGCCTTGAAGATACTAGCATACCTGCAAACTGACCCAGAAAATTTGGACTGTTGGCAGGTATGCTAGTATCATCAAGTCCAAATTAAGTATCTGTACTGGGTAGTCTAGAACTCAATCCTGCAGGGTCACACAAAGTACAAAGCCCTACCCCTTTAGGCTCTGGCCCATTTGTCCCGGGATCCAGGAATGAAATGTTGGTGAGTATGTCATAAATTGAAAAATGTATGTACGGCAGAAAAAGAATGTTTAAATGCGATATAACATACCAGATTTATGACTTATCGAAGAATTTAGAGCTCTGGTTCTTCTCTAGCATCCTCTCTATCTTCTTGTTTCTAATCTTCCTGTTCTTCTCTCTTATGTCTTCTTTCCTTGTCTGCATCTCCACAGATATGACTTCCCAGGGAACTTCTGGAAAATTGTGGGTCCACTATTTTTGCAGACATCCATAGGAGGTTATCTTTAGGCAAAATGGTGGAGTTTCCACTATTTTGTGGAATTTCAAGGGTGGTTACCATTGGGCAAAATGGCAGAGCTTTTGGGTCCACCCTCTCTCCCCATCATCCAATTGAGGAAGAGGATGTCACCAGGAGCACACATGCAGATGAAGAAAGAGAAGAGAAAAGAACATGGTGATGAAGAAGATGGTAGAGAAGATGTGAAGCTGCGAGGCATGGAAGCAAAAGTTTTTGGTGGAGACAGTACCAAGACATTCCAAGAGAGTGAATGAGAGTGTGAGAAAGTGGGAGTAAATTTCATTTTACGAATGCACAATACAAATTATGATCATATTTACATAGTAAATGTATGCAGTAATGTATGCAGTGCTTACAGGTATATCCAGTTAATAACATTTGCAACAGGAAATACAACAATTGAAATACTAAAATATTTAAAACCTACTATTACTGAAGATCCATTTTCATTCTTAATGAGATTTGAGCAGTTTAAGAGTTTTTTTTTTCAAATCCTAGATGATGAATGTTCTGCTGCTATTATTATTATTATTATCTTTAATTTATATATCACCAACAATTCACGCAGCACTTCATACAATACATATATTCAAGGGGTCTGACAAGACTAGAACTGACAGACAAACCGATACATTAGGTGGAGAGAGCCCTGCTCGCAAGCTTACAATCTTATTTATGATACAAGTTTTTTGAAAATGTATGAATCCCATAGGAATGCAATTTACTCAAACATGCAAACTCTTAATGAACCTACACCATTTATTAATAAGGTCAGGAGAGAACTCAAACATGAAAGGGTTAAAATGAATGTGTCTCTCCTTAACAAGGTCATTTAAGAGGAGACACAGAAGTGAAATATTGCATTCCAAAAACCCCAGGAGTGTAAAAATAAGAATCAAAGACAGACTTTCAGGGGACAGTTTCGTACAAGAGACTTATACAGTATTTCTGTTGCAATAATAAGACAAAGAGACAAAAAAATTAAAGGACACATAGAGGAAAATTAAATAGATTTGTTCAAAGTTCAGATCCAATAATACACACAATCAGGAATGTAACATCTGAAAGAGAATTACCATACTCTCCAGCCATAAGGCATATTGGGGAGATGAAGTTAATACAGACATTATCCCTTATTATATATTATAAAATAAATATTATGTAACGTTATAAAATGTCTCAATACAGGGATCTAGTACAGGATAAAGGGAATTACTAAGTTATCACTATAGTTGTCACTATTGCATGTAATGTGTCTATGTACTGTCTTCTATGAAGATAACTAGAATTATTTATTTGTATCGACATGTACTGAATTAATAAACATAAATAAATGTACATTAGACATCTTATATGTGTTACAAGATAATGAATGCTTGTATAATTTGCTTTAAAACAGAAAACTAGAGTTATAAAATTTAGACTTGTAATTGGTTTCCAACACTAAATGGCCATATAAAACACGACAGAGTAACAATAATGCAATGTCTGTAAATGTGATGCTAACTGGTGTAGTCATTCCAAATAAATATTCTATTTTATGATATCCAAAAAGGATAAGGACAATTTAGGCAAACAAGTTGATGCCTGAGTGTATAATAATGTAAGATAAGGAGAGTTTGTCAAGATCCAAAGGGTATAATACCCAAACAACACATTTTTAAAAAGTCAAATCCTTTTCAGGTAAACCATCCCCATTGCAAATATCTTTTGTACTGTGCATGGTAAACCTGTAGCAATAATGTAGAATGTTAATATTTCCCAACTGAGAATTGAATCTAGATTTCCCAAGTGCAAGAACCATTTACTGAATGTGGAACTAGGTACAGAGCAATAGTTTGGTAAAAATAACATTCTACTGAATAGGAAAAAAAGACCTGTAATATAATAGGGCCCTTAAACTATCCATCAACTATGGATATAGTTATATAAGACAGAGCTTGCTCGGAAATACAGATTTGAAGATTCTAATGATTTTAAAGTAATGGCCCAAGTATCACAAGGTGATATTAACTCTCTTAGATTTTTACAAAGTTTACCTGAAGAATTTGCATCAAAATCACACAGAATTATGGGTAAATTATTACCTAATTATCTAATTGTATTAGAATACAATAATGATATGTGCACAAGTACTTTTTGGTATTTAATACCAATGGCAGTCACCAATGGAAAACGGTATCATCTTTATAGAGGTGATACAAATTGGAAAGTTAGTAAAAGTGTGCACATTCTGAAATATTGGCAAAATGTCTATATTCTATATGGAACTCATTAAAGTTAATATGTTTCAAATTCCTTCTCAAAATTAAATGCTCTGCCACATTATCATGAGCAAGGTAAACTGAAAGAAATAGAACATGCATGGCCAACAGTTTACTAAAAAGTTTAGTAAGTGAACAGCAAGTCTCAAAATGGGCTATTGGTCCCACTATTACATATGATATGTTACAGCCATTTGCTATTGTTTTATGTAGACCTTTACAACTCTTCCTAATGCGCACATCCAGATAGGGGAAAAAGAGATTTTTGACAAAAATAGTAGAAACTCTGTATGCAAACCGGCTTCCTAAGGAGATGAATCAGGATTTTCTTTTGCAGCTTGCCTGAAGATATAACATAGATGGTGGCGGCGGCAGGGGGGGCCATGGCCCCCCCTACATTATGCTGTGCCTCATTTTTCCTCTCACTGATTTCTGGGCCTAGAAAGTTTTGTGACTACAAATTCAGGATTCTGGATAAGATAGTTAGTTCTATTTATTTTAGGGATGCACTAAAATGAAGATTCTGGACCAAAACCGAAAATTCAAGGTTCACTTAGCCAAAACTGAAAATGAACCCCTCCACACACACTTTTAATAAAGTTACACACCAAAATTGTACAAAAAAATTATATATTAGCAATCTCAGGCATACCCAGATTCCAGCATGTACCGGTTGGCTGGGCATTGTACCGGTATTTTTTGTCCAATTTTAGTGTGTAACCACACTTTTATTAAAAGTAACACACCACAACTGGACAAAAAAAATCAACAATATGACTTGGCATGATAGGAGTGTGATTGCTAACAGCAAACACACTCCTTTTATACCCAGGCAACCAGTAAATGCTGGAACCTAGGCATGATGGGACTGTGATTGCTGTTAGCAGATTGCTGTTAGCTGTTAGCAATCAAACTCCTATTATCCCAAGTCAGCCAGTACATGCTGGTACAGGGTGGCTGTAAGTGCAGACCCCATACTGCTGGCAGCATCAATACACAGGGGGGGCAGCTAGCCAGGTTTCAGCATGTACTGGCTGACGTGGCATGGAAGAAGTGTGATTGCTAACAGCAATCACAGTACCATCATGCCTAGGTTCCAGCACTTACACATCCATGCTATCACACACACACTCATTCGTTCATATACTCATTTATTCACAGATTCATTCCCTCAATCACGCATACTCATTCACACACCCTACCCACCCCCTTACCTGCACTACAGCTCTTGATGCCGCTCACAGACTTCAGCAGGGGGGCGGCCTCCCTCGTTCTCCCCACAGAGGAAGCAGTACTGGAACAGAGAATAGAGCCTCCCACAAGTAAGCAGCAGGGCTCTTGCGATCCTGGCTGCCGATCTCACGCGGGCCGCACCTCGAGGTTCCGCGGGCTGCATTTTGGACGCCCCTGGTATAGTACATGGTAAATAAACAGTGGGAAGGTAAGACACCAATGTTTTCTTTGTTATATTCCAATGACAAAAAAACTTTCATAAATAACTATACACACAAAATCTAGGAAATACAAGATAAAAGTTCTTTGAAATTATGTTATTAGACCAGGTTGTACTACAATTTAAATTTGAATCTAACCTAATAATCCTTGTTAGTCATAATCTAACACCAAAACAATGTCCTTGATAGTGATATTAATGCTCTCCTGGATGTTCTATAGCACAAAAACATGCTGGAATTCAATATAATTTCCCATACTTTTAACATCAACTTTCAATGCCATTGATTATGTCATTTTGTATGTCATCACTACGCATTTTAATTTAATTACCCTCTTCCTCTGAGGCCCACAGGGTAGGGGGAAGGCTCCTCAGTTGATAGGGACTCCTGGGGTATACTGTTCTTGTTTATACAAGGACTGGACTCACAAGTATTGGGGATGCAAGGTGATGTTTGCAAGTTGAGAATTCATTTCTACCAGTTCAGTTCAGCATGCAGAAATTTTCAGAAATATCACATCCCACAAAGTATATGGACCAAGTAAATATACAGTATATGTTTTTCATTATGCTCAATACTGAGAAATGTCTTGTTTATGTGCCACTATCTGTATTTAATCATTCTTATTTCATTTACTTTTAGACTGATACTCTAGCGTCCAACGACCTTGAAGTCTTTTGTTCCTTGTGCCAAGTAAAACTATGAATGAACTTAAAATTGTAGACTATGATATTATTTCTGCAGGGGTTTGTATTGCTGATTTTAAAAGTAACATCTAATACTTTTGCATTCATATTTAAATATGTGGCATGTGTTATGCGGCATTATCCTGTGCAAAAGTGGATAGATACTACAGAAGATTTCCGGGATTATCTTTTTTATTTTTACAGGATCAACATGCTTAGGATATTGGCAGCAATTATAAATTCTGATAGCAACAAATTCCTCATGCTCATGGCAAACATTATACCAATGTTGTATTAAAATACAGAATTATTTCACAGGGCTTTCATCGGCCATTTGAGCTGCCAAAAAGTGAGTTTCTTTTATTATTTTCTATTATATGATCTCTTTACCAATACGTCTGAATCCCAAATAAATTGTTAGCCATACCTCTATGAACCCAAACAGATTAGAGGCGCTATGAGTTCAACCAATGCAACACAATATTTGATTTATGGTTTCTTTCTACCTTGTTTTATTGAGCCATTTTATAATGTCGTTTGGTGACACTTCAGACCTTTGCTGTGGTGGGTAGATGATGGGGAGAGGGGGGGGGTAGGTGATAGTGAGAAATGGGGTAGATGATGGACATGATGGGCAGAAAGATGGGTAGAAAGAAAAGGATAAGACTGTGTAGTGAAAATGTGTAAGGGCAGTGTATGACACAGGCGGGCCTGTGTGTATGAGACTTAGTTCTGGTGGTGAAAGGGTTATAATTTACTGCCTGTCTGCTGTAGACGCACACTTAATTATAATAATAAAGCTAATATCATAATGCTGCCACCACTAAGACAATTTAGAAATAGTTCCCCAAGCAAATAAAAACCCACAAAATATGCTTTAACACAATATATATGTGATTGCAAATTACCAATAAATTAGTCTAATCAGGTAATGTGAGCGTTTGCCAGACAAAGGCAGAACCTAATAAAGATAAAGTGCCGCCATATTGCCCTCAGTTGGTGCTTTCAGTGACATTGGGGAAGACATCACCGCAAACGTCACCATTTTGGTGGAAGTTTCCGCTGGGTTATGTCCGTGGAGATGCAGGCGAAGAAATAACATAGCACATTAAAGATAGAAGAGAAGGGTGACGATGAAGAATATGTGAATATGTGGAACAAGATGCAGAAGTGGTCGGCAGAAGCTGAAGAAATCGGCAGAAAAGGTAGGGAAACAGAAAGTCTAAGAGAGAGAGAGTGAACGAGAATGCGAGAGAATGAGAGTGTAAGAAAGCATGGGTAGACCCACGAATGTTGGACAATAATTCTGAGCTTTTTGCTAAAATTTTTGTCTGATTCGTGGGGGTGTTTGAATCACCACATTTACCAAAATTCTAGAAATTGAATCTGAATGCACAAGTCTAGTGTATATGGCTAGTAATATTTTGGCATTGATGTATTACAGTATACATCTGTATATATTGAATGTATACAGCTAGTAATGCTTTGGCATTTTTGTAGTGGAAAGTCGGTGACTTTTTAATTGGTGAAGCCAAGAGGCCCAAAGAGGTGAAACAGTTACCATAAAAGTACAAATGGTTAGAAGGGTTTTGTTTGTTAAGGGGAAGGATAAGCAACACAGCCACACCCACCTGGGGCGCCAAAAAAAAAATCTTGCACCTAGGCTTGTGTAGAGTATACGGTGCCTTCGATACTAGCTGCCCTAATATTATAATTATTGTACAACTTTCTTTTTATCTACTGTAAAGGCTAAAACATTAATCAGTCCTTGGTATTATCTTAAATTCAGGAGCCACAAGCCTATCCCATGCATACTTAAATTCCCTCATTTTATTTTAAAAAAGCTTTTTTTTTCTGTATTGTACTGTAGGGTTTATCATCTTTATATTACACAAATAATTTGGACAAAAGGTATTCAAAAAGCAGGATGATTAACGCATCCTTACAAAAAACAGATGTTGCAATTTCAAAGCCAGAGGTTTATATGTCACGGTCTGTAAAGTGTTGCCAGATGGATATTAATCAGCAGTAGTTTTCCGCTCTTGTTCATTCATTTGTCCATCCTCTTTCTGTCCATGCGCTTATCAGTGTATCAATGTTTCAGGAAATCTTTTGATATCTATAGCCTGTGAGATTACAATAGAATATCTGTGATGTAGCTGTACATCACATCAATCCAGTTAGTTACAGCTATATACATATTCAATTGTACAGGATATATATATATATGAAGTGCAATGCTATCAGTAATACTCGGGACATGGGTCTGCTAAATATTAATAATATACTGATGATGTATTGATAACTGCAATTGAGGACAATGGTTTGGTGGGAAACAGCAAAAAGGTCAATCATTTGCCTCATCTGCCAAAAATAACAAAGCATCCATGACTGTTACTTGACACCAGAGGGAATTGGTTGGGACACTGGAGTATGGGTACTTGGCTAAACCATAAAGCTAAGAACATAGCAGCCTCAATAACAATATTTGTGCTGCATACAACCCATGATAACCTCACAAAGAGCTCAACGATAGAGCAGGAGTTTGCCTTAGTGGACAGCCTAACAAATAGTTTGATAGGCAAGATCTGCTTATTCAAGGGATGTAACCTCTGACTAGGAAGGTACTCTTCCCTCGAGTGAGGGGCATCTGGCTAACAAACAAAGCCATCCAGGAAGAGATAGAGATAGATAGACAGCTACTGATCTGAGAGAGGACAGATGCAGAGAGATTGGGGGTGGAGAGATAGATTTGTGTGTCATCTGCAGAGAGGTGGTATTTGAAGCCAAAGCTGTTGATACGTTTTCCAAGTGAGGAAGTGTAGATGGCAAATCGTAGAGGACCCAGGACAGAACCTTGAGGTACTCCAACAGACAGAGGAGGAGTAGCCAGCAAAAGAAACAGAGAAGGATCTGTTGGAAAGATACGTGTTGATCCAGGAGAGAGCAGTATCACGGAGACCAAGATAGCTGAGAGTCTGTAGGAGGAGGGGTGGTCGACGGTATTGAAAGCAGCAGAGAGGTCAAGTAAGATTAGGATAGAGTAGTGGCCATTGTTGATAGCAGATGTTTGTGAGCTTGGGAAGAGCAGTTTAAGTCGAGTGCTGTGGGCAGAAACCAGATTGCAGGGGGTCAAGCATGGAGTTTGAGGACAGAAAGTGGGTTAGACTGTCGTAGGTTAGTTTTTCTAAGAGTTCAGATGGTAATGGAAGTAGTGATATGAGGGCAGGAGAAAGGCTGGAGGAGAGTGATGGAATTAGGTATGATGGGATAGGGTCGAGAGGGCATGTAGTGAGGTATGAGGAAGAGAGTAGAGTGTGAACTTCGTTCAATGTGGTGGGGGGGAAGAAGTGGAGAGAGGCAGAGGTGTTGATCGTGGAAGGAGGAGGAACGTGGAGACTGGAATGTTGTTGTGGATGAATTGTGTTGTTTTTTTAGAAATAGTATGCAAGATCTTGGGCACTAAAGGCAGATGAGGGAGGTGGTGTGGGTGGGGTGAGGAGGAAGTGCAAGGTGGAGAAAAGTTGTTTGGGGTCAGAGGGGAGAGATGGAGTGCCAGGGCTGAAGCTGACGAAGCTTTGCGAAGTTGAGGGAGCAAGTGTGTCAAGTGTAGTTGATAGAGTGTTGTTACAGTGTGCTGTGGCAATGTCAGGGCAGGTTATAGTAGAAGTCTGGGAAATGCCAAATTATTTATTCTTTTATATAGCACCCTCAAATAAACCATCTGTGGCCTTTTCAACCCACATGATGGTCTGTTTGTTGATTTTGGAGGCCATTGGGCATGGCATAGCCCTGCAGTCAAGGCCACACCTTTCATATGATACTTTTCATAGAACGCAAAAATCTAAACGAATAACAGCTATGGTAGTTCTAGAGGAGGGTACACTTCCCCCTGGCAGACCTTGATAACTGGTTTTACAGTAAAACATGATCAGATCCAGAGCTTTTGATTCCCTGGCTAGCGAGGCTGCCACGACGCTGAATCACAGTGAGTGCCACAGTGTCACTTCCAGGGTTCATCATGATGTTACTTCAAACCACTTCTAAACTAGAAGACAATGCAGCGATGTTGTAAGATAACGTTTATTAAGTTGTAAAACAGTAATATAGTATGAAGCGTACAGTGAAGTGTTAACAGCTGTGGTTTGCTACAATGTATTGTGAAATTAAGGACTTTTTGTGGTTTCTGGAAAAGCCAAGAAAGTAAACAATAAGATGCTTAGGCACTTATTTAACCCAGCTTTGCAAATGTATGTGGAGAACTTGTGGTTCATTATTAGAGTGAACATGTGTTCCATATAGCCAGGGACAGTCTGGCAAGGGGGGCAAGGGGAAAACCTAAAACCTTTGGGACAGTAACTTAAGCTGTTGCGTGTGTTTTACTTGCATTTTTCATTCCTGTCAAAAACACATCCGTAGAAAGAGAATCTATAGTGAATCCATAAAGGGATGCAGTTATCAAGGAAATGTTATCTAAAGCCCTTCCTACTCTGGACAGCTTGGTGGCTACTTTACAATTTCTATAACCCGCTCAGAAAAAACTTTGTGTAGTGACCAAAAATCTTGAAATCGGACCAGATCTTCATTCCCCAAATGCATTTATGTTTCATCTCAAAGAAATTGGTCAGAACGAAGGTGAATTGCATGATCTCTTGTTTCATGCATTATAATGGGGCAATGGTGGCTCAGCGTCTCTAACTGGATCAGTCCAACCTAAGCTTGGTATAAGATATGTGGTCCTTATCAAATGCATTGAGGGATTTGGCATCTGGTTTTTCAGCATCCATTGTGGTTTGGGGAAGGCAACATTGCTGTGGAGGGCCCTTATTATATGCAAGCGGGTAATATATATATAGGTGCTGGTATCACCATAGTCAGCATTTTTACATAACCGATTGGTTGTAGAGGAATTTACAACTAGGTATTTGACTTTGGTACATATGTTTCAAATGTAGGAGGTTTTATATAACATAGTAAAGAATATAGCTATTCTTTGGTATATGTGTTTCAAATGTAGGAGGTTTTATATAACATAGTAAAGAATATAGCTATTAATAGGTCACAAAGTCACCTAAAAACTCAGGACAAGGCCCTGCCCCCTAACCAAGCCACAAAAAAAGATTATTTTTATGCAATTTCAAATGTTGAGAGGTACAAGTCACATTTCAAATTTCCCATGCAGCTAGAAAAGTTCAAGTGCTTGCTATGGGAAGCAGCGACAGACTGAAACACCTTTCCAATTTCCTGATGTCCCACACCAAATACCATGGAATATTACTATCCTATAGTTTAATTTAATCCTCTAGATGCACTTGAATTATACTTTAATCCTGCATGTATTATCTTACAGTGCTGTGAAAAATTGTTTTTTACCTTCTCGATTTCTTTTGTTTTTTGCTTATTTGCATAAACATTCCTGGTGCCCTCACTTTACAGAATGCAGGTAGACGGTTCAGCTGATGTCCGTGGACAGTCCCGTTGACATCAGTGGGCTAGCCAAACACACACATGAAACATTGTTGGAGGGAAAGCGAGCGGGGATATGGTGGCTGGAGTGTTGCGTGTCACAAAAGTGTCTCCTGCAACCCTGAGTTTCCCTTTGGTGACCTGGAGATTTGGTGAAGCTGTGCTTCACCCACAGCCCCAGATCATAACACTACCACGGTTTGACTGTTGGTATGACCTATTGTGGGATGCTGTGTTAGCTTTACACCAGATGTAACGGAACCCATGTCACTGTTCCATAATAATGGTTTCGATTGAGTCCCAGAGCTTTAGAAATGGCTTTGTAACATTTTCCAGAGAGATAGATGTCAATCTTGACTAAATTTAATTAGATTGTCTAATCTTTTGCTGCTTTTTAGACATTTTAGCCCACTTCATTTTTACAGGGGTGGAGTATGGGCCAGTACAAGAGTATGTGTAAAAATGTGTGCCAGTGTGTATGTGAGTTACCGAGGGTGCCAAATGCTGTAGGTACCCCAATGCAAGACAGGCTATATTTCGGATTTCTCCTTGGATCAAAAAGCTCTAAAATATTAATTCTATTTATAGCCCTGTATGTCATGCATTTCTAAAAAAAATATCTAGACCCCTTTTGAAGACATATGTTTGATAACACCACCTCCCTTGGTAGTGAATTCCATACCATTATTGGTGACCAAGAGGGTGACCTCTTGTTCTTTGTATATTTCTGTTAATGAACAGGTCACTGAAGAGCTCTTTATATTGGCCCTGTATATATTTATATAATGCCATCATATCCCCTAAGACAATGTTTTTCCAGTATATATAATTTCAACTTTTTTAGTCTCTCTTCATAACTAGTATCTTCCAATGCCCTTATTAACTTTGTAACCCTTCTTTGCACTTTCTCTAGTTCTGTAAGCTCATTCAAGATGAGGTCTTATCATTGACCTATTAAGAGGCAAGATGATATCCTCCTCATGTCAATCAATACCTTCTTTTATGCATGCAAAAACCATATTGGACATTGCACAGTATTGTCAAGCCTGTTGTCTACCATTATTGCCAAGTCTTTCTCATTGGTAGTTCCCCCAAGGATATTCCATTCATAGTATAGGTTGCATTTTTGTTATTTTTACCATAATGCATCACTTTGGATTTATCTATGTTGAACCTCATCTGCCACTTGCATGCCCAGTCCCCAACTCTGTCTAAATCCTCCTGCAAAGAAGAAACATCAAGATTAGTCTGAATTATCAGCCCTAATTTTGTGTCATCAGCAAAAACAGTGACATGGCTCTCAATGCAGCTTGGGAGATCATTTATAAATAAATTAAAAAGAAGAG
>VKOC01004439.1:0-11914 GCA_009364415.1 Spea multiplicata
TTCTGTGTTTAATAAAACAACTATGTAAAGTGTGGATGTTTCAACCCCTGTAACTTTGGTTTTCTAAACCAACAAAAATCAAAATGGTGCTATATTTTATTTACGTGCTGTTTATTAGCCCAAATATCATAATGCGTATAAGAATCAGTTGATACATTTATCATATTTGTAACAGTGTAACTGTGGCAGGCTTGTACGAGTTACTGAGCGATTTTTCTTAGGCGGGATTTAGACGTTGTGGTGTTGGATGGCTTTCTTAGTTCCTCAAGTCTTCATACTGACAGAGGAAGAAGGCTGGAAGCAGGTCAGCTGCAGGTGCATGCTACTTTTAAACTCATTCAGCAGCTCCTCCAGTAACCTGTGGAGGGGAAAGCATTGTTATAGCTAGGATGCCAACAACAGTGATTATACTAACTAGAGCTGGAAATATGACAAACCGTGACTAATTTAGGGACTGAGCACAGCATAGGGGAGTTAGAGTTTAGACCCTGAATTATTCTAAGCCCTTCTTAAAGAGTTATAGGCATTTTTTGCTGCACTTATTTAACTTTATAACCGGAGATATTATTTTGCATTTGCTTTTTCTATTAACAAAACGTGAAACTGTTGTTTATTAAACTCCAGAGTCTGTCCATCCAGGAGCCCTGGATCATGCTTTGGGCTTTAAACAATACTTCCAAATGTATATTTCAATGCAGCAAATTCACTTTAATGCCAAAGTCGGCAACAACCAAATCCTTCTTTGTGGCTTTCCGGTCTCTCACCGACAGCGGTAACAGATTTGTAAGACTGTTAATAAAACGTGCAGTATCTCAAGTTCAACAATCTCACAGTGATGTAGGACGTGCGATATAAATGGCAATTACTCACTTTTTATCAGACCCGCTTGGAAGTTGCGGTAGAGCTTCCAGAGCTTGTTTGAAGCTGGACCTAAGTTGCATCAGAGATGATCCAGATTAAACATTAATACATATTTGTGTTGGAAAATCTTTGTTCCTAGCATTACATTTTTGTACTATGATGCTATCTTTCATAATTAGAACACAAAGCAATTACAATTTACTAACAAGCATTTGTATCCATACTATATGTGTTTTTTTCAATCTAAAGAGGATCAGCAGCTTCCCTAAATGTGAAATTGTACAATTCAATATTCGTTTATACTGTTATAACTGTTTATATATTGACTCTAAGTTGAAACTGGTGGTGGACAATGATTGTTTTAATCATCCTTTTAAACAAAAATGGAAATTTACAGCTCTTGTAACAAAACTCTTAAAAATAGCAGAATGGTAAGACAAACAAATGTTATTTCAACATAAAGACTACACATCCATATACCTACTAATCTTTCTGAACAATAAGACTTTAATTACATTCCGTAATTGTTCTATATATTCTGGTAATGATCACCTACATTCCCTGGTTTTAAACTGGAACCAACATGCTACTTCTACAACTGATAGAAATGGACAAATTGAAACAACTTCTCTTAATGTACATGATCTTCATTTTATGAGCTTTTATTTTACAGTACTGGATAATATATTAATATATGGTTATTATCTATGAATAATCTCCAGTAGTTCGTGGATCTAATGATCTTCTACATGACACATTTAAGTTACTTTTAATGTCTACCCACCATATTCAGTATTTATGTAAACCCTCCAAGAAAATATTTTTTTAAGAGCAAAGATGTTATTAAATAAACAACCTCTAATCTAGTGATATGAAAATGTCAGTAGAGGGCAAAGGATTAAAGGGAAAATATTTGGATTTTCTCAAATCACTTTAGATTATACTCAATAAGATCACAGGCAAGGTAACAATCATCATTTAAGAGTTTTATTACAATAAAAATGTTAAAAGTGACCAAGAGCATAAGCAAGCACAACTGAATGACTCAATGAAACGCAGAAGCGAACTTACTTGCTGTCATTAGTCAGATAAACTGCAACTGTATCTCTGAGAGCACAAATTTCAAGTCTTGCCTAGAAAAAAGGAATACAAAATGAAAATAATAATAAAATAATAGGCAATTAAATCCAGTTTCTGCTCAAAAAAAACCTTTAGGTTTGTGATTTGGTGTGAAATGTAACCTTCTCCCGGTCATTTGATATCGAAAGGGATACTGCAACCACCATATTCACTTGGTAATATACATAATGCATTTGATAGCTCTGTGGTCCATTTAACATTTGACGGTATCTATTTTGCACGTGCATGTAAGATTCATCAGAAATTCTCAAATGCATTTGTCTCTTCCTGCGCCACTCAGCTATTTCCTGTTGAGTTAATTCAATGGGAGTGACTTTCTGTCGTTGACTGGCTACTTCAAACAGCCAATCAGTGACAAGAAATTTCTCACCACAAAGGACGATGGCAGCAGTGCTGCAACTTCAAGTAAATGTTTTTTTTACCTTAGAAAGGTACCAAGGACATTAGATTGATCCTTTAACGTGTTTACAAATTTCCCCCCAGTAAGTAACTAAACCATCTAAATCAGTTTCACCAACTGAATTTGTTGCCGTCAAGTCTGTGGCTCATTTTAAAATAGCCTCGGATGTTAGAGGGAATCGTTAAATCTATTTTGTACACTTATGTGCAACACTTAACTATTAGTATTCAAACAAATGTATGGTCCTTATATTCTAATAAACTTGTCCTTTAAATAGTGAATGAATGAGAAAGAGAGTTTATCTATTAATCCAACCTGATGTGTTAAGGTAAGGTGGCTGTGGGAAAACACTTTTGGTTTGGTCTGCAAAATACATTTCTTGATTGAAAAGTTTTTAATAAAGGACAGACCTGTAGTGCCCCGTTTCTGCTGAAGGAAGACACGCATTGCATGAGTCGGCTAAGTTCCTCACCCACAGCTTCCACGATCTTTGACATTACTCTGGGGACCAGTTCTTTTGAAATGGCAAATACCTGGAATTAACAAACCAGTGCGTTTTCTAATTATACAGGGGCTGATTTTTATCTTTCTAGGTGGCTGCACAGAATTAAACTTGAAAAAAGAAATACAATAAAAAATAAAAACTGGAAAAAAGACACATTTCATGCAAAAGCCACAAACACTATGAACTTTATCTTTTCAATTCAATCCTTCAAGTCGTCACAAGCTATTTTATCAATTCATGAAATCATATAGCAGATGGTGATACAATGCAAAATAGCTTACCTCCGCATGCACAGCAATTATGTTTACCAGTGCCTCCTTCAAATAGTTTCTCACACCTGTATTCAAAGAAATTATATATATATATTATATATATATAATATATATATATATATATATGACAAATTAGTAAATTCACATTTTTCTCAGTTAGTGTCACACATTTCATCAAAATGTTCTAGGCTGAAAATGTATCTTTATCATAATATAAAACAAGTTATGAAACTTACAAACTACACTTATATATGAGTCTCTTTGAGAGCCATGTTGAAATATAAAGGAACTAAAATTATTTAGTGAATCTTGTTTTTTTATTTTTTATACTGAACGAGATGAAACCATGAAACACTGCCATGACTAAGACAAAAAGGGGCTTAATCACTAAAGAGAGAGCTGTGGTTTTAACTTCCTTATTCACTTTTAATTATGAAGTGTTAGCAATGGCAAGTTTCTCTAGCAAAAGGGGAGCTGGCCCTAATGTATGAAGGGATGAATAACTCTCACTGATTTGACTATGCATTATACAGGACCAGCCAAGCTCTTCTAGCAGAAGAAGCTCATTGGGATTGCCCCTTTATACTGTATAATAAAGTCAAAGAGCTGAAAGACAACCTCTCCAGGCAACTCTCCCATCAGCAAATAGACTTCAAAGTCAAATGTTGGTTGAATTAGAACTGTTGTGGTACCACGATAACATATCTGTGAAAAATGATGTAGATGAAGTATTACTGTTGAATATGCAATGAATAAGGTATAATAGAATTAAGAAGGCCGATGTTATGCTAGCACATATGAAGTTAAGCAGGAATCGCCTTTGAAATCTGCCTCGTCTGCCTTGTTAAAGGACAGGTTGTAAAAGGCAGTCAACCAGGTGAGTAACCTAAAAAAAAAAAGAATGACCGTCTGGGTCCATACAAACGACTGTAATGACCCAGAGAGCCCAAAGATGGTGTTCCGGAGTTATTGCGCGGAAGCACAGGGCATGGTGCAGGGCGACTGCACTCTCCAGGTTGTAGAGCACCAGGGCCCTGACACAGCAGCGGATGTTGTCCAGAACAAAACAGAGCTGGAGCAGGCATGAGACATAGCTCTCCAGACGAATGTGCAGGATGCTGCAAGCTGGGAGTAGGAAAGCTAAGCAGAGTATGCTTAGCCCAACACTACGCCAAAGTACTCCAATACACGGTGGGTCCTAGTGCTAAACCCTGCCTACTGAATCACTAATAAGCTGAAACCAAACAAATCTTTACACAGAACAGAGAAGGGCATACCTTTAGACGGCTGACTGAGACAAACATAACAAACGGGCACACCTTAAAAAGGAAACAGGAGCTGAAGCTAACAGCAGGACTGAAATCAAAGAATCAGAAGTACAGGACAGAGCATAAGGAAATCCAGGAATGGATTACAGCAAAGGGGAAACAGTAGCGAGACAGGGGAACTGTAGTGAGACAGGGGAGCCTAGAGACAAGCAGCTCTGCAGCCTTAATGGGGCGTGACACCGTCTTTTTAATTACATCTCTTCTGTGTGCCTGAGGCTACGTGCGAGATATATAAGCTTCAAATAAAGTTGAAGGATGAACATACGGGTTCATTTTAAATACCCAGTAAGTCCATTATTTTGTTAACTTTCACATAGAGAAAAAAGCACAGCGTAAATCATACTGCAACATTGTGTTTCACAACACCACATAAATATAATATTTATATATAGAATACAGTTAGGAGATCCAACATTTTACACAGAATATAAGCCTCTACAATTTGCTTCAACTTGCTGTTAATAAAACTAATGACTGGAATAGCAAAAATATAATGCAGGCTGTTTGCTAATGCCTAAAACTCCAACCACAAGGGGATAAGTAATTATTTTAACATTAATTAACAAAGATAACTTGGTGTAGCATTATTATTAAAGGTATATACTGCATATGCATACATTAATTAACCTACATTCCGGGGACTATTCACTAAAAAGAGTTCAGTTTCAAGTCCTTCACTTTGCTAATAATTATGAAGGGTCAGTCCTGGCATGCTTCTTCAGCAAGAAGGGCTGAGCTACCCCTGCATAATATATCATGTAAAGATAAAGGTCAGCTAAGTTCTTCCTGTAGCAGACATCATTTGTGGTTGGCCCTTCATACTTGTTGTGAAGTCAATGAGTTAAAGTCACAACTCTCCATCAAACTTCCCTGATAACTCTGCCAAAAGTAAACACACTATGTTTTAGGTTGGAGACTATGTCTGAATGATGCCCGGTGTACTGGATAATGAGATATATTTGTACAAAACAGCCATCACACTCAGCATGGGGTTCCAATACTCATGGCTTCTAGATACAAGGATCAAGTAATCTCCACTGATACTTGTTTATTAGAATATTTCACTTTGATTTCTATGTCCTCCAGGCATCTACTTTTAACAGATCCTTTACATACTCTCTTTCTTTGTATTATTTAAGCATTAGTTATGGTAAACACTGTTTACCATTACATAGGATAGTTTTTCATGTGTTGGGTCCTTAATTGCTACACAGTTATTAAAAATGTATGTATGTCTGAGCTGGGCAAATATAAACTCAAACTGTGTTTCACAATAAGATAAGTTGTGAATTTCTTTGGTATTCAAAATATGTATAATTCCCCGACCTTTAAAAAATAGTGTGGTCACCTGCTGGTCGGATATATAAGATGCTGATTTGAACTACCTGGTGACTATGATGTCATATGTGTGAGAATTGTCCCCACCCACAGCTCTCGCCTACTTGTCTAGGTAAGAGGTACAACACACTATTGGGATTTTCCCAGGAGGCCAGCAAAATTATTATCTGTTAAGAACAACTTCATTACTCAGAATTTTTTTCCCAGTAAACCCTAATCAGTCACCTATACAATAAGCAGAGAGGGAAGCTTTTATGCCTTATACAGTGTAAAGACAAAAAAAACCAAAAAAACAAACGTCTCACTAACTTTCCTTCCTTCTGCTCAATGTTTGCAAGGCTGCTTGAAAAGAAGCAAAAAAACCAAAACACATTAACACCCAGAAAGGAAACATAATGGCTGTGGCTAGGAAGTCTGACATCAAGCATTCTTTTTATCTCTTTGTTGTTTTTTTTTATATACCAACGTGAGCTTTTTAAACCGAGTTGTAAAGATACAAGGATTCACAAATTAATCTCAATTACTGTGAGACTTTTTTTATAATATACTGCTTAGGACTATACATTGCATGCTTGTGAGCAGGGTAATCTTTTGGGTCTATTCACTAAGAGCTGTGGTTTCAACTCTTTGATTTCAATAATTCTATTATAGTTGTGGGATCCCTTTAAATTTTAATGGTGTCCCATATGCAAATGCATAGATCAATTCTGCAGGATCCCCCCATATGTATTTGCCCCTTTGCCCATGCATGAGATGTGTTTAGCCACTTAGTTGGAGAGCTTTTCTGCCACGACTGGCTGCTTCTGATTTAAGTATCTTAGCACCCATATTGTGTAAAGCACAATAACAGTAACAATATAACAATAATACAGAACTGGGCATTGCAGACCATATTGTGCACAGATGGCATGAAATGCTAATGAAATTTATAATTCTTACCTCATACTTTAAAATAGTGGTTTATTTACAAATGCCGTGGCACCTGGGTGCTACAATGCTAGCAAATATTTACCAGATTTATGAAACACTACTTGGGTAGTGAACTTCATTCATTATTTTCACTGACGCTACTATCTTTCAATAGCCAGAAGCTGGAAACACTTTTGGAACATGCCTACTTATTTAACCACAATTTCCTGTTTTCAACTTTTCAAATCTCCTATTGCTCAGAGCTAAAAATAGACACACATAATGTTATAAATAAAAAGGTGCTTTTTTGACAGCGCTGATGATGGGTTAAGGAAGATGCTCATGCCTTTTCCAAAACACACATGTATAGCAGTTGTAAATTTATTGTAAAGCAAGCAACATTTCAGAAGAGGGGAGAAAGTGATCCGAAATGAGTTCTGTCCACATAATGCACAAACAACAGAAAAAAAAAACAAACAATGATCGTTACTTGCTTAGGAAAGTACTGCAGAGCATCTGATAATCTGTATCCATTATGTGTGAAAGTGGATATGACACATTAGAGAACAAAACTGAAATATTCCTTGATACAAAACCATTGAGTCAAGTAAAAAAAAACAAACCAGCCAACTAGCCACCAACTAGCCACATATGAACAGGAGAAAGGCCTGCCTTTTGTCATTTACAACCCCAAGCTCAATATGCTTTTTGTATAGATCAATGATTTAACTAAAGCCAAGTGTGTGGTTTTCTCATTCTCATACAAACAAGCATGCTGAAAGTAGGAATAACGGTTCCAAAATAATAGCTCAAATACTGTGCCTTTTACTGTCAATATCTAAACCAAACAAAACACAGATGTTTCTATGCACAATACAAAGGCTTTTATCCCACCACTGGCAACTAAGGCCAAACAAATGTGCTCAACTCATTACAGGTTAACATAAACTATTTAATATGGTAGTTAGGTTTGCGCTTTGTATATGAAAATGGTGCAATAGTTCATTATGGACTTGATGTATAAGAGTATAATATGTATGAAAGTGACCCCCCCAAAGTGTCTGAAGTTCCAGTTGCTGGAATTAAAATGTACGTGACACATACAAGGACACCAATTTAAGTTGCCATAGTCTGGTCCCTCCCTTTAAAAGCTGAAGGTCGGAAAGGTCTGGTCCCTTCCTTTAAAAGCTAAAGGTCAGAAAGGAGTCTGATAAGTAACATTTTTATTTTAAAAAAGTAGACTAGGTCATACATAGAATGGACTTCCAGTAGTCTTAAGAGAATGGTTTTGCAAACACACGTGCCTTAGGCCGACCAAAACATTCACTCAGGTTTAGAGTATTGTAAAGAAGAGGTATAGTTCTGGGACATTATTGCTAGGATTATATTAAAATCATATTTTGAGATATTCAGGCCATTTAAAGGCAAAACCGCATATCCTTATCATGTGTGGTGCATATCTAATTTCAATTTACTGACTTGAAAATCTAGTATCATCTTAACATATCAAGAAAAAATCTACTATGATTTAGCTGGGTGCTTTTGATGCGTTCTACAGCAGGACAATGGATTACCTGTGGGAGTCTGGCAATCTCTCCAGTCAAAATATCCAGCATAAATACCTGGCTCCAAGGAGCCAACGATAGGATCAGTTTTAATCTCAATAAATGTTTCAAACACCCTTTGGTCCAGTTCCCTCAAACAGCTTGTGCAAGCCTGGAATGATAAATAAAAGAAACATCATTTTTAAAATGCAAATGCTATGTCAGAAAACATATTTGCTTGTTGTGTTTGAGAACCAAAAAATGATGGCTCTTAAAACGTAAATTAAATTAAAGCTATATTTCAACTGAAAACAAATGACACAGAAATAGTAGGAGATAATACAATGAGGTTAACAGACATGGGAGAATATTAAAGAAACCAAGAAAGTTGCTAAAAATCTCCGATTCTATGGGTGTCAGAGAAAAAGTAACAGAAAACCCAAAACAAAAGTGATCAAATTTGACATTGTATTCACACATTTTAGAACTACCTAAAAAAAAAGATTTATCACACTAAAATCTGATGATGATCTTTATGCTTGATATTTTCTCTATTATGTGCAAAAGACGTTGCCATGAGAAGAAAAAAACAGCAACTCTTATTGTGCTCAATCAGGGAACTAATTTAAAGTGGATGGGAAGAGGGCATGGCCAAGAACCGTCCCCCCATTCGGAGAAAGAGAGAGGGGTAACCCAGAGAGTTCCCAGAAATATGAGACAAATATAATACTAGCGCTAATGACCTTGGGCTCACAAAAAAAAATAAATAGTGCTAATGAAAAGAATCAGGTAAAAACGATTCAAAATATATTGAAAAATCATACAGAATAACAACAAATGATTAAAGAAAATCTGATAAAAACAAAATAAAGTGAACCAGCAATGGAAATTTTAGTTTGCTGATGACAAACAAACATTGACTGAAAATGGATAAGCATTACTAGAACTTCTCAGTATTTAGCACAGAATTTGCATTCTGAAAATAAATTTAGACTGAATTGTAAGCAAACTATCTTTTTCTGGAAATACAGCAAATATGGCTACAAAGCCGAAATCTGCCTCCGAATGAGAAGCAAATAAAAAATAAATAGAAAAAATACAAAGTAATGTCGCCCACTCTTTTTATTCTTTGAATCACACGAAAAACTTTATATAACTGATAGAAGGAGGTAAATGAGGTAAATGATAACATCTCATCAGTGAGATGCTGACATTGAAAAGCATTGTTCCAGAAACTCACATAGAAATCTGATTGCCTTGGCCTGCATAGCTCTGGTTGTATACAATGTAATAATATGTTCTACAAGATAGGATAATGGCGTCTATGTGGGAGAAACAATATTCAAGAGATACACTTTCAAGCTATCTTCTACCTGGCTATCCCTATACTGAACTGAAGTTTGACTGCAGGATGACGTAAAGCGCAAATGTTTGTGTAATATCTTTACCTGTAATATCTGCTCCTATTTGAATCTAGAGTTCTTAAAATGGAAGGTGACGGTACCAGAAATATTGATATAATATATAAGATATAAGCTCAATATTTCCATCCAAACAAGTGTTCATCGGGGTTCAAAGACTGTCAGAGCAATACCTTACGGGTTAATATAAATCCGTGCTGCTAGCAGGAAAAACTTTGTGGTGGCATTACGTACATGGACAGTGGATTTCTTACCTTAGTTATTTTCTCAATTCCTTGAAAGCCGTGCTTTTCAAAATGCTCAGCAATGTTTAGTAAGGTATGGCGCTCCAGATAGCGACAGTTGCTTAGAACAATCAATAGCCTTTTTTCCTGATAAAATCAAAAGTATTACAGACTTCAGAAATAAGTGTGTGCCGGATGCTTTATAAATCAGTAAATAATCATTCCAAAAATGCTTACAGCCGGAAACCAGTAGTTATGGATATATCAATCAAGCTATGGGACCCAATCTCAAGCAATCTCTTACTAAACCCACGCCGCTCCAAACATTTTAGGTGCAAATAACAGGGAGTGGTAACAAGGAGGGGCATGATTAAAGATGGTGCCAGGACTAGAACATGCACTTAAAGTTTCCATCTCACAACACATCGAAGTGGAATGCTGTCAAATTAACATTAAAATGTTTAATTAAGGTTTGCCACACATTTATGCTTAAAAGGTCCTTAAAAGTACGAGGTGATAGGGGAAGCCATACTACACTCTGTTATAGCAAATGAGACCAGGTGAGCAACGATTCACTTAGTTCTGTATGTAAAGCTTTTCCGAATCCCACTAGGGCAGAACAAAACGATTCCGACTAAGGTTTGTGGCACTTGAGAAGTGATGGACATTGTACAAATCAGAGTGTCTAAAATGATACATCATTGGAAGATATCTTTACGAGACTTTAAGATAAAATGAGATCATTTACAGTCCAAGCTATGACCAAATTGCATTCAACATATATTGTGTAATATATATAGTACATTTGCTGGGGTAAAAAATATATAACAAGCAAATTAAGACTTTAGTTTCATTATGGCTCTATTTAAACCCACACTCAACTACTTATAATTAGGTTTGTTTTCTGGTACGGAAACATCATTATAACCAGCCAGGTGTGGAATATTGCCACAAATGAACCATCAAAATAAATACAGAAGGAGTTAACATGAACAAATATACACCCATTAACCTAAATAAATAATATTTTTTTTTATTTCGGTAATATGGTTGAATGAATACTTTAGCTAATACAGTTCATTATAATGTCTAAAAACCAATATAGGAACTCTAGTAATGAGAAATAACTGATTTTAGTTTTTTTTTTTACCAATTCAATAGGATGAAAGGTAAATTTTACTGACTGGCAAGCAATTGACTTTTGTATTAGAAAAAAAGGAGCCGTTGAAAATTCTACGAAAGAAAGTGATGTGTGATTCATAGCAAGTTCTCATAAACTAATGCACCAATATTCTCTGGAATATCCAATTCTAAGAGACCATGTAACAGTCAATATACCATGGTTAAAACACCTCAATAAAGTGTTATAAAGGTAATATAGTTAATATATTTTAAACATACAAACGCTGGGGATTTTAAAGTCATACCTCAGTGTTCATTTTTATAATTATAGATTCATGCTATGTTTTGCAAATTTCACTGCTGAAATGCAAGTCACTGAAGAAAGGAAAAAAAATACTTACGGGGGATATGGTAAGGTCTTCATGGATACTCCCAAATAAATCAGGAGAGGAAACATCAAGTGAAATACTTAAAAGAAAAAAATGTGTATAAATAAATAATTTGTGGATTTAGGAAGCCCAAAAATCTGTTTTTGTTCAATTCGAGGTTGGGTGTGTGAATGATACCTGGCACCCAACACAATGTATTTATGTTAATTAATACAATAATTAATTTTACCCAAACTATACAATTGGTAGCTACTTCCAATTGGTCCAGTATGGATTTGAATTCATATTTTAATTCATTTTTAACAAATAGTTGCTGAAATGATCATATGTTTGCATTCAACATATTTTAATTTAGGGATTCTCCAGAACTATATTTATAAAAAAGACACTATTCACAGCTTGCAAGTTAAATTTTCTTAAATGAATGTTTAATGAAAGTTATTTAAATGGTCTTTATTCTT
>VKOC01004440.1:0-24585 GCA_009364415.1 Spea multiplicata
ACATTATACAGGGGCCGGCTCACTGATTTATCTATACATTATACAGGGGGGGCAGCTCACGGATTTATCTATACATTATGCAGGTCCTGCTCCCCTGGCAGCAACCCCTTTACTTTCTGAGAGTGACTCCCTTACCGTTCATTCTTTAAAATGCCCTCCTCCTCCGTGGTCTGGCGCTCTGGATGCTGAGTGATCACGTGAGTTCTGCTGGCGTGTCGGTTAATTTAAAGGGACCTCGCAGCTATTGTATGCTTTAACGGGTTGGCCATTGTGTGTCGGGGGCTCGGGGGATCAGGAGGAGTTCACCGTAACCCGCCACCAAGACCACGTCTCAGCTGCTTGCTGGATAGGAAGGAGTTCACCATAACCCACTGCCCACATGCAGAAAAGTTTTTTCCCTGTAACTTTATTTATAAGAGACGGACGTACAATACTAGGAGCAGCAGAAAGACACACGTGGGACTAGGACGGCAAAACAAGCCACAGAAATTCTTCTTATTACAATTGTTATTACAGGAAAGACATGGGGAGGATCCGGAGGAGTCCACGGGGTACAGACACAGATAAATAAGATAAATAATAACTTCCTCCAGAACCGGACACGCGTCTGACGTAAAAGTGTTTGTGGGGACCCCCGGTAACCAAAGCCATAAAATCCTGGAGGGGCCATGCTGCGTCACATGACCCCGGCTCTAGACAGAATCCCAAGGGCCCAGGACGCAGGTGCTAACCTCGGTGGGATTGTCAAGGAGCCCCGAGTGGCCCTGGATCTGTCTGTTCCATACACATATTGGGCCACACAAAGAACAGCGATAACAATATGGCTGCTCCGAGGCCACCCCACGGGGCTAACGCGATACGGACGTCCACCATGTTTCTCCTTTCATCGGATCATTTCTGATCAGTACACGAGGACGTACTGCCCTTCGGCGTGAAGCCGCGCGTGCTTAGAGAGCAGCGAGTTGGTAACGAAGCACTTCCCGCATTGCGGACACGCGAACGGCTTCTCCCCCGTGTGGCTCCTCTGGTGGCGGAGCAGCTTGGAGACGTAGCTGAAGCCTTTCCCGCACTCGATGCACATGAAGCGTTTCTCCTCCTCATGGAACTGCTTGTGCGCGGCAAGACTGGCGTGGCACTTAAAGCACTTTCCGCACTCGGGACACGAGAAGGGCTTGGGCCCCGCATGGAGCCTCATGTGCGTGACGAGGTTGGAGTTCCGGGTAAAGCATCTACCGCACTCGGGGCAGGAAAACGGCTTCTCCCCTGTGTGGATCTTCTGGTGCGTGACCAGGTTGGAGTTGCGGCTGAAGCATTTGCCGCACTCGGGACACGGGAAGGGCTTCTCCCCCGCGTGGCTCTTCTGATGTGTGACGAGCTCCGCGCTGCAGCTGAAGCATCTGCCGCACTCCGAACACGTGAAGGGCATCCCCGCCCGGTGGATTTTGCGATGCGTGACGAGGTTGGCCTTCTGACTGAAGCTCTTCCCGCACTCAGAACACGCGAATGGCTTCTCCCCGGTGTGGATCTTCTGATGGGCCACCAGGTTGGTGTGCTGGGTGAAGCACTTCCCGCACTCCGCGCAGGAGTACGGACTCTCCCCGGAGTGGACCTTCTGATGGGAGAGGAGATTGGCCTTCCGGCTGAAGCACTTCCCGCATTCGGGGCAGGGGAAGGGCTTCTGGCCCACGTGGGCCCCCTGATGTGCCACCAGTTTAAAGCTGCACCGAAACGCTTTGCCGCATTCCGGGCAGGGGAAGGATTTCCGCGTGGCGCACGCTTTTCCGTTTCCTGTTTTCTCTCTGATCTCTTCGCTTTGGTTCCGGATGATTCCTTCCCCTCCGGCCGCGAATCCACCGATGACATCGTCTGAAAGCAGATTGGTTGGAAGTTACATGGAAGCCAAAAACCCAGGCATCAGCTCTAAAACCCCCTTCACTAATAGGTATAATATATATGGACATATTACCCCACCATAAAGCCCCGCTAGGGGTAAACACTCACCCGCCCCCCCCGCGTGTCCCGGATTTATTACTGACCTGTGAATATATACCCCGGCCTCTCCTTCTCCTCGGGCTGCCGGTGGCCCCTCACGTACGGCTCTTCCCCCCTCTCGATGCCGGAGATGATCAGAGGGGTCCCCCTGACCAGTCCTGCGTGAATAACGAGAGGTATTTAATGAGCTTTATTACCCCGGGGTATAAACACCGAAGTATTTCCTGACCCGCGGGTGGGAGATCCTCACCCAGAGAGCGGAGGGTCCGGAAATTCTCCATCATCACCTCCCTGTAAAGCTCCTTCTCTTCTCCCGTTAGAAATCCCCACTCCTCCTCGGAGAAGTAAACGGCCACCTCCTCGAACTCGCACCGGCCCTAAATGGAGAGGGGCAATTATGAACCTGTGTATGGGGTAAAGGGGGCATGCAGGGCAAAGGGGGGGGGCGGTGAATTCTCGGGGCATCATACAATATGTTTTGGGAGGGGTATAAACATGGCATATGGACGGTGTAATGAGTGAGGACAGGGGGTATTTTCTTGTTACCTGCCCCCTCGCGGTGTCATCCATCTCTGCAGGGCGGCCCCAGGTTTTCTCAATCATCCTCTCCGTGCTATCGTGAGATCGACTGGGGGCCCCTCTGAATTCCGGCCCCTCGCAGGAATCGCATCAGGGCAGGCTGCTGCCTCATACAGGAGAAATGCCCCATAGACGCAGCTCTGCTAGGGTAAGAGACATCAACACACACACAATACACAATGGGGGCTGTTAGTGGCATAAATGGGCAACTCAGAGGAATTTGGGGGCGGGGCGACGTGAATTACATGATCGAGGAGAGCTCCCGGTTATACTGCCAGCCGATTGGTTGAATATATCGCGGGGTAAATGATTGGTCATATAATCTGTAACAGGCTAAGCAGGACTGTAAACCGACACACATGCAGAGGGGCATGCTGGGGTATCTGCCCTCCCGCCAGAGGTCCCCCTGAGCTTCTCCCTGTACACTCCTATTTACCCTGCTCTTCTCCCTGCCCACCCCTATTTACCCTGCTCTTCTCCCTGTCCCTCCTATTTTGACCTGCTCTATTCTCCTGTCCACTCCATATTTACCCTTGCTCTTCTTCCACGGTCACCCTCTTTACACTCCCTCTTCCCCACTCCTACTTACCTGCCCTTCTTCGCCCCACACTCCTATTACCGTCTTCTCCCCCCACTTCTTTTCCCTATTTTTCTGCCCCCATTCCAATTATTTACCCCGCCCTTCTCCCTCCCTATATTACCGCCTTTCTCCCATCCACTATTTTACCGCCTTCTCCATATATTTACCCGACCATCCTATGTTTACCTCCCCTCCCCGCCACCCTGTCCCGGCCTTTGATCCACCCTGTCCTGTCCTGCTCCCTTAGCCAGCCATTCTCTCCTCCCTCCCCCCGAACACCATTAGAGAACTCCCATCACTCTCAACCTACATGTCCAGGGATTATCATATCGCACATCATTTCAATGACCTCATTAGTAGTGGACAGTGACGTCACCCGAAAGCACCGAGTGATTACTGGTCACAGTTTGCCACTTCCATAATAAACCAGCATATTAACTGCCCTCTAATTACCCCAGTGCCCCTAAACTCCCCTTACCCTCCTATGCTGGAGGCTTCGCTGCGTCTTCACTAACACTTCTATACCCGGGGGCGGCGCTCTGCGATGACGCCAGTGAGTTCGCGCTGATGATAGCCGGAAGTATTAGAAGGGAAGCAACATGGAGCGCATGCTCATCGGCGCCATTTTGGATGAGGGCAAACCGCCAGTGGCTAAATCAGAAGAGCAAAAGGGGCAGAAAAGGACATATAA
The DNA here is from genome assembly GCA_009364415.1 of Spea multiplicata. Lineage (NCBI taxonomy): Eukaryota > Metazoa > Chordata > Amphibia > Anura > Pelobatidae > Spea > Spea multiplicata. Next base: position 3,843 of record VKOC01004440.1, read on the forward strand.
CCATGGCAAAGTGGGATTATTATGGGAAATGAATCAGACGTTTTCTGTAATGGTAGCACACTTGCCAAGTATCCCTGTTTATCCTTTCCAGTCCCACCATCTGCCAAAACTTCTCCTTCAGGTTTGGCAGTCTCACCCTACATGCCGAGCGTTCCTTTAGTGTGTCAAGTCCCTCTCTCAAAGCCCTGAGTCTCTTTCCTCTCCTGATGCCGCTCCCGAACAGCTCTCCATTAATATTATTTGAGAAACCGTTACCATGGCAGCGCTGGCCATTAACCCTCTATAACCCATGCACAGAACAGGGCATTTAGTTTCACTCTTTCAGGACTATAGGGGTCTTACCCTGATAACAGGGATACCCCACATACCTCCTCAAAAAGGTCACATCTTTTCTTACCTCCCAACTTGCCCGGAACAGCCCCGATTTTCCCACTGTGGGGGAGGGACGAGACATATCGGGCGGGTTTTATACACTAGATATCAGGGGCATTAGAATATGACATCACACGCCAGTGTGATGCCACCATGCTGCTCCGCCCCTGTGGTAAAGGGCAATGCAGTATGCTCTGCCCACAGCAGCCTGCGAGACGCTGCCAGCCGGACGCTCACCCCCGGAGACGCCTTCATTCACGACGCCCGCAGGGCAGCAAAACTATTACAAATGTGCAAATCTTAAGTATTTGAAAGAAATTTTTTATTAAAAATCCTAATTTTCAGTTTCTCCGGGTGATTTATTAAGTTAAGGAATCCGACCTTCTTTAAAGAGCGCCCGCCTTAAATACATCGTTATATGTTGTCTTTGCTTGAGATGTTCCATCTCTTTGGTACATATGGAGATGTCTCGGAGAGAGAGAGGACATGCAGGGAGAAGCACCGTGGCTGGAGGTTCTAGAGCCAGAGATCAGTAGTGAGTCTCATGTCGGGGGGGGGGTGTATTTGAGGTGACGCGGTAGGGGTAAAATTGGCGGAACGTCCCCTCGCTAGAAAGGAGCAGGGTGTCTATGGGGTGATGTCTCCTTGCCTGTCTATATACGGGCCTGGAAAAACTTCTAGAGGTTTCTCTCATGTCCTCTTGTGACAGTCACCCGAAGAGATGCCCCTTCAGCCGGTGGGTTTCATCTAGGACCCAGTAGATGGGGCAATTGGGAAAGGCTGGGGGTAGGGATCCGTGCTTTCCGTGCCGGGGGCTATTTCTTCCCGGGCTCCTTGTGGATCTGCTGATGTTCCAGGAGACCCGCGTAGCGCGTGAAGCACTTCCCGCACACGGAGCAGATGAAGGACTTTTCCCCGCTGTGGGTCGCTTGGTGGGCGTCCAGGTCGGGTTTCTGGGCGAAGCGTTTCCCGCATTCGGAACACACGAAGGGCTTGTCCGCCAGGTGGATCTTCCGGTGGGACACAAGACAGGAGCTCTGGGTGAAGCATTTCCCGCACTCCAAACACGAGAACGGCTTCTCTCCCGTGTGGATCCGCTCGTGCGCCACCAGGTCGGACTTCCGCGTGAAGCACCTCCCGCACACCGAGCAGCCGTACGGCTTCTCTCCCGAGTGGACTCTCATGTGGGCCACCAGGATGGTGTTACTGATGAAACACTTCCCGCATTCCGAGCAGGCAAAGGGCTTCTCCCCCGTGTGCACCCGCTGGTGGATCACCAGATGGGAGTTACACACGAAGCGCTTGGCGCACACGGAACACGCGAAGGGCTTGTCGCCGGTGTGGATCCGCTGGTGTATGGCCAGGTTGGAGCTCTGGCTGAAGCATTTACCGCAGTCTGGGCACGGAAACGGCTTCTCTCCGGTGTGGAGTCTCTGGTGTCGGACCAGGTGGGAGTTGCAGAAAAAGCCCTTCCCGCACTCGGGACACGCGAATGGCTTCTCCCCCGTGTGGTTCTTCTGGTGGGAAATCAGACGGGATTTGCTGACAAAGCACTTTCCGCATTCTGGACACGCGAATGGCCGGTCCTGCCCGGATTTTGTCTTCTGGGGGCCGGCGCGAGACTTCTTGGTACGAGGAGACTCTCCCGGTGCTTGAGAACCTTGTCTTCCCGCGCTCTCACGCGTTTCGCTACCTGGAAGGAAACAAGGGAGCCGTGATAGGAGAGAGTCCCCTAATTCCTGATGGGATGTCTAGCGCATCTTCCCTCACCTGTGCCGATGTCCATCGGGATCTCCTCCTCCTTCACCTGGACTATCAGGAGCATCTCCTCGTCCTTAGACGCAACCTCCCCTTCCTGCTTTATCTCCGACTGAATGGGAAACCAATGAGAGTTAAGAGCCCCGGAGAGGCCAGATAAACCCGTGGCTCACATCAAATACAGCCAATGCCGGCACATTCACGGCCCCACTATGCGGGGCTGGGGCAATGTTGGGGAGGGGCAGTACTTCTGCTGGGAAGTGAGGTCTCCTTTTCACCCCACCACCAAGCAGGACAATACGGTGTTAAGGTTGGTAAATTGTTGTCCATTTGCCCCGCCTGACATCATCAGGATTATTGCCTGTTATTGGACTAGCAGAAAGTATAATGAGCTCACGTTACATCATTACCCATAGACTCCTCCCCCGAGGGGTTGCCGTTTACCTCGCTTTGTGTCTCGTCTTCCGTTTCAGAATGCCGCTCCTTCCGTTTGCTTCCTGGGAAGTAAAAGGTTCTGTAAGCGATCCCAAGTCCGGAGTCAACGCGATAAACCCTGGAACTGGGAACATGCCACGCAAAGAAGACAACATGGCGGCTCCTGATAGGAACCCGCGGTCACCAAACACCCTTCCATGGTGTGCCCCTCGCTAATGCATGGAGGGGATTGCCCAGAACCTTTCCCCACCCCCCCAGCTATTGGTTGTCCAAGAGACGAGTTTGCAAGGGGGATATCTCCATGTGAAACCGTCCAGGGGGTCTCCCTGAGGGTCTCACCCAGGCACCCAATGTTAACCCTTTCATATTAAAGCTTCTACAGCTCCCGGACACTCTGAGGTTTTCACCTGAGCTGACACGCGTGGGAAGCTCCACCGTCGGCTTCCCGCTGGGCTGTGGATCCTCCGCGTCTTCTGCCTAAACCACAAAAAAAAGGTGCTGAAATGGGGGCTGCAGGGATACGTGGCCCCAACACAGGGGCAGCTCTCCGGTGTTACCCTGCGGTGCACGCGGCGGTAGAGGTCATACGAGCTTAGACAGCAGGGAACGGTAGAGAGATGAGGAGTCTCTAAGAAGAGACAGCCCTGGAAACGCACAGTATGGGTCCCTTCATCTAAGTGCAGCGAGACACGCGGGCCTGACCGGGAGCCTCTACATCCTCAATCATGCTTTAAGTGGAACAGCCTCCCAGCATAAGTGGTAGAGGCTAATAAAGTGAGGGTATTAAACATGCATGGGAAAGGCACGTGGCTCCTGAATCTAAGACGAGACCAACCGAGGGGGGGCCGGTCTACTGGCAGGTTCTGGGTTACTATGAATCTGTTGGCCCTCGGGGCCGCTCTCTATGGTTATATACTGTCATTGAAGGTATTTGTGGGAACGCGTTGCGTTACCTGATCGCCGGGTGCATCGCTGTCATCTTCGTCCGAGGACGCGGGGCCCCGCGCTTTGTTCTGGGAGCCCGGCCTGTCTATAGGAACCAAAAGAGGGAATAATCAGGAAAACGTGTGAGCAGATTCCATATTACATCTTGCGGCCAATCACAGATTGGCCCCGCCCCATACCATTGTGAGCAGGGCCCTCAGGAGCCCACCACTCTGGCCAGGAACGCTGTATAAATTGACATTCAGCTAGATTGTCAGCTCACAGGCCGGGTCTTCACATTTATGAACCCCCACAATTAATTCAATCACCCCACACACACACGTGGGACAGGACAGGCCACCGGGCCGTGCACGCATTACTGACCCGAACAGGGACGCACGTGGCTTCTATTGGTCGTGGAGTCTTCGCCGTCGGAGCTGCTCTGCTCTGATTCGCTCTCCTTACCCTCTGATCGAACAGGAAACGACAGGTTAATATTAATCAAATTACCCGAAAGGGGTGTGAAGTGACGCGTCGGGTAACCCAGGAACGGCCTCTAATGCTCCCGGAGACGCGCTGCCATGAGGGACACCGCGAAGGAGAATGACTGCAGGTGGCCCCTGGGAGCCACTCCTCACCCAGGGTTCACAACCGACATCCCCGCCCCTGATTACTCCTTAATGGCGTCCTAATACCGTCAGGGCAGAAATGCAAGGATCCACGGCCGAGCGCCACCCGAGTACCGTTACCTGGTGTACTGAGCGGCAGCTCTTCGTCCTCTACCTTGACCACATTGAGAAAGTCTTTGTCATCATCCAAACTCTGCCATTCCTACAGACAAACAATGACATCATCTCCACCACAAAAGAAGCTGAGCAATGGCATCATTATCACGCTGGAGCCTGAAAGACTACATCACCACCACCCCACAGGAACCTGATCAATGACATCATCGCATGGGAACCTGAGCAACGACATCATCACACCTGAGACACACAATGAGCCGTCACCATCCAGACACACGCCTCGGTGTTACTGTATAACGTCCCGTTCCCCGCGGAGCTCACCTCTCCGGTCAGCAGGGACATCATCTTGTTGGTCAGTTCCAGGATCTTCTGCTCGCGGTTCCTCTGACGGGTCCTCTGAGATGTCCTCTGGCGCGTCCGGGGGGCCGGGCTTGGGCTCCGCGTCTTGCGTCCGTCCGGATTCTTCACAACGATGTAATCCTGAATAACGGAGGAGAAGCTGATAAGTATCACTGGCGGAACAGACCGAGTCACTGCTCCGCGCAGGTCCGGCTCAGATCAAAGCAATCCATCCATAAACCCCACGAGCCAATGGCTGGTCGGCAGGCGGAGACACTCGCCTCTCCCGTCAGCAGGTAGACGATCTCCAGCATGAGGTTCAGGATCTCCTCAGCCATGCGGCTCTTGTCCAGCTGGGCCGGGGAAGGCGGAAGACCGGAGGCGGACGTCTTAGAAGTCATGATTTGCTGCGTTCAGAAAGTGAAAAAGAGACTTAGGAGGCCCAGGGCACGGACGAGCCATCACTGGAGACATCTCGGGGGGCAGATCTTCACAGACCCCCCTGGAGGGTAATAACTAGAAGACGTTTATATGGGGCGTGCATGGCGGCTTCACCCATCTAATTGTCACGGAACAGAAACATAATGGTGCCCCTTTTAACCCCTTATAGTCATTTCTATAATTACCCCCCTACCTGCCCCCACAGGCACTCTTAAAGGGACAGTCCCATAAATGTCCCAGCTGGGACACATGGAACCCATACAATTCATATGTTAATGAGATTAATTAATGAGAATAATAGAATAACAGCAGAGCTTCATCTCCATGCATCATGCCAATCAACAATGACGTCATCGTGTACTGCTCTGACAAAATGAGACCAACCACTTCAGGGGCTGACTATAGAGCGGTACTGAGTATAACCTGTCTGACTGCAGCTCCTGCACACACCTGGCAATCTTCTCCCGGTGGCAGAACCCTGCCTCCACTCCTCTAGCCCCAGAGAATACAGAGCCGAGTCCCGGCGAGCGTAAGAAAACGAGGCCTAGAGCGCCCAGAGCTAACGGCTTCACGCATGCGCGGCTCTGGTTGGCTGCCCTTCGGAGGATGCGCGGACTTGGTTGGCAGCACACTGCGCATGTGGCCGACGGAAGATTGTTACTATAGAAACGAAGGAAGCACTTACATGTCACCGGAATCGGATACTGTGTCCGCCATTTTGGATAATGGCAAATCTCCTGTACTTATACCGAGAATGTAAAGGCAGGGCTAGGAGATATCGCCGGCCACCGACCGTGCAGCGCTGACCCTAACCGGAAATGCGAGGCCATCCATAGCGGCTGCCTCCTTGCCCCGTTATGTGACATACGATTTATTAACAGCCATTATGCCGCAAAAAATAATTGCCCCGGGGCAGATGCATCGGCGTACAGCTTAGTTAATGAGCGTTTCTGAATATTGCATTTTATCTCGAGGAAATGTAACTCTCAGCCGGCCGCGTTCACGTTATCAGGAGGCTGCTGGCCTTAAAGTGACGGGAGCAACTCGCTATCATCCATCCAGCCCTCGGGGGAGAAGGCAGGAAATGAAAGTGAGAGGCAAAGGGGCTATTAGACAGGGGAGAGGGGCAACCACAGCAAAAAACATTAAACACGTTAATGAGGAAAAAGGAACTGGTAATACGGTCGCTGAAGATCAGAAGGACGCAGAAGGTTTAAAGCAGGTTTTTGCCCCTCTGTGTATAACAATGAAGAGCCGATCCCTGCAAATAAAAGCTACAAAACACGTGATTGGCTGACACAGGACAACGGGGTCAAACCGCTAAATACAGTTACAGTAGATAAAGCCCCGGGGCAGATGGTTAACAAGGTTAAAAAGATAATAATAATAATAATGCGGGTTTTTGCTAAAGCATTTGATACGGACCCTCACAAAAGGTCACATGACAGGCGCCCACCTCGTCCAGGTACTCCATGCGCGGGGGTCCTTCACGCAGATAATACTAGCCAGGGAAGAGAGTGTATTGTTTATTGAGGTGCCCATCTTTATTCTCTCACTGATGTCTCTCTGTAGCTCTGCTCTCACCTCGCTGTCACCCTGACCCGCGACCCGTATATTTCTATTATAGATTATTATATATGGCACAGGGCACTCATGCATTTAGTGATATTATTAGATATGCCACCACGCAGCGATGTATATAGTGATATTATAGATTATTATATATGCCCCCCACAGTGTCTTATATAGTGACATTATAGATTACATATACCACCCCGCCCCCACAGTGACGTATATAGTGATATATGTGCCACTCACGGGCTGGAGTGAATCCTGCCTTTTGGGTCAGGACCATCATCAGGCGGAGCGAAGAACTTTTACAGCTGTAAGGGTCCAAGCTGTTGTGGGCTGTTGATGAGACAAAGTCTTGGCTAAAAGGTGTCAAAAATCGTGTCGCACATACTGTATGTTTCAGTTTTTTTTGGATAAACCTGTGTTGTGTTTGCAGTTGTTTGATATCCATCAGAGCAGAGGATTTTTATGAAGAAAAGTTTAAACGTTTAAACAATAAAGATTTTTTCCGGCCTTCTGTGCTCATATTTGCCAATTTTAGCTCCACATTGTGTCCCTGGAGGGCAGGAATAGAGTGTGCTCACCCTAGCCCTCCCTAGTAAAGGCCTGAATGACATCTGCACCCTAACAGCTTGCCGGTACCATCTGTGCCCCCAAACAGCTATGCCATCTATGCCCTCAGTTCCATCTTTGCCCCCAAACTGCTTGTCTGTGCCTTCTTGGTGTTGTGGAGGGGGGTCTATAAAGGCCCGTTCGGGGTGAATGGTTTGGGAATGAGGTGTGACAGCGTGTTAGGCCGGCTATAATAACATCACTAGGGTTACGATTATTACACGGGCAGAATGGCGTCCATATTACACATAGTGCGTCCCAATGCATTACAGAAGAACTCACGTTATGGAGCGTTCGGCATACAGGAAGAAGGGCAGCGGGGAGACGGATGATGGGCATTGTAGTCATTGACGGTTAATTCGCTATGGCAGCGCCTACACATAACAGCGGAACGCAAACCGCGCGAAACCGTGCGAACGCAAACTGTGAGGTGAAGTGAAACACTGGTTCAGGAAGTGACGTAACTGGAACGCATCGTAACCTGTAGAGTGTGGAATGCAAACTCCGGAAGCGCTCTGAAACGCATGCCCTGTGCTGTTGTACCGGGGAGAATAGAGAGGGATTCTGCCACCGGGGTAGAGGGGATGTCTGTCAGCTGAGCGTGGGGTGTAACTGGGGGATGGATGCGAATTGGTTGTGGGGTAACTAGGGAGTGGCTGCCACGGAGTGTGTAGGGGATTCTGCCTCCTGGGTGTGGGGTAACTGGGGGTATCTGTCAAATGGATGTGGGGTAATTAGGAAATGACTGCAGCAGATTCTGGAGATTCTGTCCCTGATTTTGGGGGTTCTGTGACCCAGGTGTTGGGTAGCTGGGGTTTTTGTGACCCGGGTATAGGGTAACTGTGGGTTCTGTGACCCGGGTATAGGGTAACTATGAGTCCTCTGACCCGGGTATAGGGTAACTGTGGGTTCTGTGACCCGGGTATAGGGTAACTGTGGGTTCTGTGACCGCGGGTATTAGGGTAACTGTGGGTTCTGTGACGCGGGTATAGGGTAACTGTGGGTTCTGTGACGCGGGTATAGGGTAACTGAGGAGTTTACCACCTGGATATAGGAGGTCTAACTGGGCTATGTTGTTTTCTCTTTAGGTTGATGTTGCTGTGAACAGACGACATGATGGTCATGGAAAGCCACCCAAACACCAGCCATTTTTCCAAAGATGTAGATCCTGTTGCTGAGAAGATGTTAACCCTCACCCTGGAGATTATCTGCTTGCTGACAGGGGAGGTGAGGGGTCGGGGCAAAATAGCACATTTAACCCAGGAAGGGTTTCTTCTGGAACCGGTGACAAGCTGAGATAATTTGGCATACGGAGGGCCCTATAAGAAGATGTCATTTAAGAATTAAGGATGAGGCACTAGACATGGGCACGTTTTTCTTTGCATTGAGATATTCATTTTTAAAACAGGATTATATGATTGTGCGGAAGCCCGGTGACCAAGTTGCCTATGAGTCAGACGGACCCCCCGGGACCCGGAGCTCCAGCCCGGGGCCTCCACCTCACTCCCTGACCCACGAGAGGAACCGCGAGCAGAAGATCCTGGAACTGACCGACAAGATGATGTCCCTGCTGACCGGAGAGGTGAGCGCTGCTGGGAACGGGACGTTATACAGTAACACCGAGGCGTGTGTCTGGATGGTGACGGCTCATTGTGTGTCTCAGGTTCCTGTAAGGTGTGATGATGTCACCGTCTATTTCTCCATGGAGGAGTGGGAGTATTTAGAAGGACACAAGGAGCTTTACAGGGACGTGATGATGGAGACCCACCAGCCCCGCGGCTCTCCGGGTAAGAGGTTTAATCCCTGCGGTCTGTGTGTAGATATTAAGGCATCTTCACTGTAACAAATAACATGTAAAATGTGAGGTCCGTATAATAAATACTCGGCAATAAGGCAGCCGCAAGGGATCTCAGGAGCTGGAGCCGCTGTTACCCAACAACATGTGAGAGTCACGCCGGGGAGACAGCGGGGAGCGAGTTTATGGTCATGAGAACTGTCACTGATTAAAGCAGATCTGCCCCTTTCCTCAGATCCTCCATGTTAAATCTCTATCCGCTAAACCCACGTAATCCACAATTGTAAAATATTATGGTTTATCCTATCATTTATACCCCTGTATGTTCTGCTTTTACCTTTTTGGAGGCATCCGGTGTATCTGATATAACCCCCTCTCTCAGCAGTGGATTCCGTACCTTTACTGCCCTCACTGAAAAGAATCCCTTCCTTTGCTGTGTATGAAATCTTCACTCTCCCCGTCTCGAAGGACGACCTCTCGTTCTTTGTACATTTCTGTCAATGTCTCTTGGGAGGTATTTATAGCTGCCCAGCATTTATACAGCGTTATAAATATATATTCCCTCTAAGACGCCATTTTTTTCTAGCTTATACAGATGCTGCTTTTTTTAGTCTCTCTTAATAACAAACATCTTACAAAACCCCTTATTCATTTTCTGGCCGTCCTTTACACCAGTTCCATAATGTCCTTTTTAACGGCCGGTGCCCAGCACTGCACGGCATATTTGAGATGAGGTCTTTCTATGCAAAGATGATATCCTCCTCCCGTGAATCAATACCTCGTTTTATACATTCCAATGTCTTATTGGATGTTGCAGCTGCTGACTGGCATTGTGCACCGTTTCCAAGTCTGTCATCTACTATTACTCCTAAATCCTTCTGTCAGGGAGATACCATTTAAAGTATATGATGTGTTATTATTCCCATAATGTATAACTTTCAGTTTGTCTGTATTGAACTTTGTTTTCCATGTGCCTGCCCAGCCCCCCACCACGTGCCTGCCCAAATCTACTTGTTTGGGAAAGCGGCTGCTTCACTTAATTTGATGATTTCTCTCCAACAGACGCATCCGAGGTCAGAGATCGAGCCCCTAATTCTACGCTGGACTGTAAGACGTCTCATTTTATTAACGAGGACAGATCCCCCTCAGACGGAAATGTCTCTGCCGCAGAGCACGACGGGGGGGATAATACGTCTGTCCACATAAAGGAGGAATCCGCTTCCAATGAATATTATTGGATCCCAACCGAACACAAGGGATCTACTTCTACTGATAAAACCCAAACCAGTAACACACATTTTCAGTGTGAAACACCCCCCGATGAGGGTACATATAGCTGCCCCGAGTGTCAGGAACGATTTACCAGTGACTCTGATCTTCTTCTACATCAGACCATCCATAATAGATCAGCGGTCTCCTCTCTGGACTGCGGGAAAAGTTTTACTTCCAAATCCGAACTCTTGTTGCGCCATCAAATTCAAACCTGGTTGAAGCCTTTTTCCTGTGCAGAGTGCGGGAAGTCTTTTAGTAGGAACGCTCACCTTGTCCGACACTTTAGAATTCACACCGGGGAGAAGCCCTTTTCCTGTGCCGAATGCGGGAAATGCTTTAACAGGAACACACACCTTGTTCAGCACTTCAGAATTCACACCAAAGAGAAGCCATATTCCTGTCCCAACTGCGGGAAACACTTTAACAGGAACTGTCACCTTGCTCGACATCTCAAAAGTCACATCCGGGAAAAGCCTTGTTCATGTTCCGAGTGCGGGAAGTCTTTTAACAATAAGTCGTACCTCACTCAACATCTCAGAGTTCACTCTCGGGAAAAGCCTCATTCCTGTTCCCAGTGCGGGAAATCTTTTAACAGGAAATCGCATCTTGTCCGTCATGTCAGTATTCACACCGGGGAGAAGCCTTATTCCTGTTCTCAATGCGGGAAATGCTTCAACAGGAACTCAAACCTCCTTCAACATCTCAAGCTTCACACCGGGGTGAAGCCTTACGAGTGCGCGGCGTGCGGGAAATGTTTCGCTAAAAAATCAAACCTCGTTAGTCACCAGAGAACACACACGGGGTAGAAACTCTTTCTCGTGTTATGAACGTGAAAGGCGTGTTACCCAGAAATCTGATCTCATGAGACATTAGTGGGTTTGTGTCGTAGGCGAATCGTATCCAAGTTGTACATCATTAAAAGGAAGAAAGAATAATAGAGATGAGTTATGGGCTTGAACATCAACACTTCACCTTACAGAAAAAAGTGATTTTATGGTCTGGCTCACACAGGCAGGTTTTTTTTCTGATATGAACTAATTACATAAAAAAGGAATTAAGAGCCTTTTTTGCCAATTGAAAAAAAAAAAAAACTGCAAAGAAGTGAAAAAAGTGCTGTGCGTAAAAGAACTTGCTGTTATAAGGTATCTTCCATTAGATCTGTGTTTTAATTTCAGAAAAATTGTTCAAGCCTATAAAATTAAAACATTCAATATGCCTCTGGGCTCCTGGAGGGCCAGCCTCCTCCCTACAGACTATGAGCCCTGCCCTTGGAAGGGGTTCTGTTTTTGGGGGAGGTGGGTACAGGTATTAGGACTACTCCTTCCCCCTGGTACAGAATGCCACATTTCCCCAAGAGACTCTGAAGAGTGTGGAGCTCGGACATTTGCGGAACATGCGTTTTGGGAGGGGGTTTATGTCCTGACCTTCATCAGGGACGCAATACAAATGTGTGACTGTGTATAATTTATATCAATGGATATCGCCTGTATTCCCATAAGGCGGGAGCTCACATTCTACAGAGCCTTCAAAACGGTGCATATGGATTAGAAATCCCAAACCGGATGAGGGACGCTAACAGATAGAACACAAGGAGAAGACCGGACATGGCATAAAAGAAAATATCATAACACCTTTACTATCATACTGCGCGTGGTCAGCCCTAGAACATTTCAGTCTTTATCACCCAGCCAGACGTAAGTCTATGGAGGAACAGACTTCATTTGCAGTGCCATAAAGCATCAGCTCAGTGTGGTGTTTGAGCCAGGATATGACGTGACTGACAGCAATGGTGGCCTTTTTGTGGTCCCATGTTGCAGTCAGTAAGAGACAGCGGACTCGTATTTTTCCTTACAAGAATAAAGGTTCAGAGTTAATGTGTCAGGATCCACAGCCTGCAGTCACGGGAGCAGAGATACTCTGCAGGCAGAAGCTGGGATCTGTTTATGGCAGTGTGTATGTGTGTTTAGGTGGGGATATCTGTGTATGAGTGCATGCAGTGGTGCCTATGAAGTGTGTGTGTGTGTGTGTGTGTATATATATATATATATGTGTGTGTGTGTATGTAAGTTATGACTTCGTATCTGGCCGAACCTTTGGTTCCTCTCCCTGTAACCCAGGGGCTCTGTCTCTGTGAGTTATCTATGTAAAAAGGCTCTTTTGTTTCTCCCATTTTATTTTCTGTGGCGTCTTTTCCTGTGAAGCCGTTTTTCAGATTAAATGGTTAATTAATCGGCTCTGGTGTTTCTTCTCCAATACAGACTCACTCCTCTGAATGCGTCACCAAAGGGTTAATCGTAAATGTCTAACATTACTAAGGGGTATGATAAGAGTGTGATTGTGGTTAAAAAACATATATATTTAAAATAGCAATCACACTCCTAACCCTAACCTGGCCTTTTTTCATCTTTATAGCTAACCCTTGCTGCTAACACACATATACAGTGGGATTCTTACCAGCTTACACTGAGCTCCATGGGGAATGCATGCCATTTTCATCCTCATACTAGGGATGGTAAACATGTCACTTGTGCGTCTATAACATAAGCTAAAGTTGTTTGGGAGAAACAGAAATGGAGACCAGGTTTTAATGGACTTTGACAGACTATTTAATAATACACACACCAGGACAGGCTCTGCCACATCGACACCCAAACACACACATCAGGACAGGCTCTGCCATATCGACACCCAAACACACACACACCAGGACAGGCTCTTGCACACCAACATCCATACACACACACACCAGGACAGGCTAAGCCACTACGAAGCATAAAAAATGTATTTTCTACACTGCTTTGTCATTAACCCCCTTTTATATTTTTGCCCCTTGTGTATTAATGCTCCAGCCAGGACCCCCTTTAGTATTGATTGTGTATTGCCCTCCTTTGTGCATTTATGCCACCACACCCATGTGCATTGATTTATGTGATGCCCCCCTTTTATAGTGGGTAAAGTGATACCCCATGCATGGGTTTGTCAGGTTGTTTGGGATTTAAAATGCCACATTTTGAAAGTGCACTTTTTTCCCCATTTGGGTCAGTCCGTGCCATTGCCCTATGTTTCAACCCGCCACTCCAATTTACCCCATTCATTTTTTTATTAAATTAGACACCCTTTGGGTATTTTAAATGCTTTTATTTTAACTCTTTCAATGTCAAGCCTTTTGAGAAGATACATTGCTAATGTCAGCCCTTGCTCATAATAATAAACGTTATTTTTTATTTTAGTTATTTAATTTTTTTACATTTTGCTGATACTGAATGGCTCCTCTGGTGACATCACTACATAATTGTTTTTAAATGTTACCACTTTCATTTATTTTTTTAAGCACTTTAAATTTTTTTCTGTATTTTTTAATATTTTAAAAATATTTTACTAATCACACTGTGATTAGAAAGCGGGGTTCCATTGACTTGCACAATTGAATGCAGTACCTGTATTCAACCTGCAAGCGGAGCCCTCATCTGGAGAGACGCTCAAGCAAACTTTTTCAACTTTTTTTTGTTTTTTTACAGGACGCGTCTCCATCTTGTCTTGTTCTCGCAGTGGTGCTTGTGATCGCTCTCTGGAGTGGCCTGGGGTGGGTGTTCGGTGTCGCTGAATGCCTCGCTCTCGTGGCATTTCAGCAACACCTTTGAAGTTTAAGAGGTGATCTTTGATCGCCTCCTAAGCTCTTTTAAAACGGGTGTCTGCTGACTCTTGTAAGGCTTCTCTCCGGTGTGAATTCTGAGATGGTCAGCAAAGCCATTTCCAAACGCAGAGAAATGTTTTTTAACCCGTGTGAGTTCGCTGGTGGACTACAAAATGTGACCTTTGTTTGAAACGTTTCCCGCACTCAGGGCACGGAATGCTCTGAGATGTTGAACCAGGTTCCAGTCACTCCTAAAACATTTTCCGCACTCAGAACACGGAAATGTTTTTCACCCGTGTGAGTCCGCTGGTGGCGTAGAAAAGATGACTTTTGCTTGAAACCTTTCCAGCACTCGGAACAAGGAAAAGGCTTCTCCCCGGTGTGAGTTCGGAGATGTTGAACAAGGTTCGAATTACAGGCAAAACATTTCCTGCACTCGGAACACGAAAATGGTTTTTCTCCTGTGTGGTCAGTAAAATTTGAGTATCGTTTGAAACGTTTCCCGCATTCAGAACAGCAATAAGACTTCTCCCCAGTGTGAACTCTGATATGTTGAAGAAGTTCTGTGTTCCTCTTAAAACACCACGCACTCTGAACAGGAAAAGGGCGCATCCCCGGTGGGATTAATGTTCTCATTGTTGGAGTTAGAACTTTTCCCGCAGTCCAGAGAGGAGACCGCTGATCTATTATGGATGGTCTGATGTAGAAGAAGATCAGAGTCACTGGTAAACCGTTCCTGGCACTCGGGGCAGCTATATGTACCCTCATCGGGGGGTGTTTCACACTGAAAATGTGTGTTACTGGTTTGGGTTTTATCAGTAGAAGTAGATCCCTTGTGTTCGGTTGGGATCCAATAATCTTCATTGGAAGCGGATTCCTCCTTTACGTGGACAGACGTATTATCCCCCCCGTCGTGCTCTGTGTGTGTATCGGGGGCTGAGACATTTCCGTCTTCATCTGAGGGGGATCCGTCCTCATTACGAGTCGATGCCATGGTTTGGTGCTGAAACCAGGGACCTGGCAACATCCACGGCATCCGGACCTCGAGAAGGGAGTACAGGAAAGGAGGATGATTTTTTTTTTTCCTCCATACAATTTTCAAATATCATTTTAAGTTTCTTTCTTCCACTTGCTACTCCCCCCCCCCCCCCGAATATATAAACATCCAATAATCCTTCGCATAAATTCTTGATATTACTTCATATATTTAGACCAATAGCTTTTCCTGGGCTGGATTTAAGGGGTACTGCTTCTGACACGAGAAATAAATATCCCCTTTCAGTTTTACCTGCAGCGGGGCAACTTCTAGCCATCCCGTGTCAGTTTTTTCATTTGACCATAGCTTGTCAGATACCCGATTTAAAGCATTCATGCAAGACTCGGCCGCGTCTTGACACTCTCTGCCAAGCATGCGTCTTTGATTCCAGACCATGGTCTCTCAGCCAACTCTTATTGTTTCAATTGAACTTTTTCCAAGTGATAATAGTTGACAGGACCCAGCCTTTTAAACCAAACACGCACCTGAACTGAAGTTGAACTCACCAGTGAGGGTGAAACAAAGCGGAGTAAGAATAAAGTCTCTTACTCTGCTGCAGCTGATTTCCCTGTCACTGCTAAAGGCAATCCAATGTGTGGAGAAAATAACAAGGGGAAACATAGAAAATCAGTATAAATAAATTATTTTCAAGACAAAAGGCTTGGCCAGTGAGTCAGGAGCAGGAACAATTCAGGGGAGGACAAAAAACAACCACAAAAAAAAGCACACAAGTTGTAAAGATGGTGGGCGATAGAGGTGGCGGGTGCTCTCCAACCACAACGCAAATAGACAATGTCGGCCGAAAACCTCTGTGTGAATCCTCTATTGGAATACTTACACGGAGTAATGGGGACAGCCGGAAGAGCGTGTGCCCGGAAGCTCTGCCGTTTTGTGGAAGTACACCAGGAAGCCTGACAGAAGACACAGGGACAAGCGAACGAAGAAAGAAGATGCAAGAGAAGAAGCGGAACTGCTGAAAAGGAGACAGGGACATGGAAGTGCATGCTTTAAAGATGTAAATTAGGGGAAAAGGTGCATCCTATATCCAGGACAAAATAAAATATATCAGCATTTCTCACACTCTGAACAGGAAGTAGGCTTCTCGAATTCTGAGATATATAATGAGGCCTTTCCTACTGCTAATAACGTTTTCCACGCATGTCCAAACTCACAGAAATGATTTCTCTCCCCTATGAGTCCGCTGGTGGGCTACAAAATGTGACTTTTGTTTGAAACTTTTCCCGCACTGGGAACATGAAAAAGGCTTCTCCCCGGTGTGAATTCTGAGATGTTGAATGAGATGCCACTCACTGTTAAAAGATTTCGCACACTCAGAACATGGAAACTGTTTCTCTCCTGTGTGAGACCGCTGGTGGAGGGCAAAACTTGAAGAGTGTGTGAAGGATTTCCCACACTCAGAACAGGAATAAGGCTTCACCTCACTGTGAATTCCGACATGTCGACCAAGGCTTGACTTACTGCTAAAACATTTCCCGCACTCAGAACATGGAAACGGTTTCTCTCCAGTGTGAGTCCGCTGGTGGTAGGTGAAACTCGAGAAATGTTTGAAACGTTTCCCGCACTCGGAGCAGGAATAAGGCTTCTCCCCGGTGTGAATTCTGAGATGTTGAACAAGTTCCCAGTTACTGTTGAAACGTTTCTCACACTCTGAACAAGGAAATGGTTTTTCACCCATATGAGTCCGCTGATGCCGTACAAAATGTAACTTTTGCTTGAAACATTTCCCGCACTCGGAACACGAGAAAGGTTCCTCTCCAGTGTGAGTTCTAAGATGTTGAACACGATGCCAGTTGCTGCTAAAAAGTTTCCCGCACTCAGAACAGGAATAAGGCTTCTCCCCTCTCCGACTACGCTGACAAGTTTTCCCGCAGTCCAGAGAGGAGGCCGCTGATCTATTATGGATGGTCTGATGTAGAAGAAGATCAGAGTCACTGGTAAACCGTTCCTGACACTCGGGGCAGCTATATGTACCCTCATCGGGGGGTGTTTCACACTGAAAATATGTGTTACTGGTGTGGGTTTTATCAGTAGAAGTAGATCCCTTGTGTTCGGTTGGGATCCAATAATCTTCATTGGAAGTGGATTCCTCCTTTACGTGGACAGAGGTATTATCCCCCCCGTCGTGCTCTGTGTGAGTATCGGGGGCTGAGACATTTCCGTCTTCATCTGAGGGGGATCCGTCCTCATTACAAGTCGATGTGAGCTTTGTCTGTGGAGACTCAGCCGGGTCACAAATGTCTGTCTCTTCACATGAGGCGGATTCCTCCTTAATAAAATGAGACGTCTTACAGTCCAGCGGAGAATCAGGGGCTCGATCTCTGACCTCGGATGCGTCTGTCGGAGAGAAATCATCAAATTAAGCGAAGCGGCCGCTTTCCCAAACAAGTAGATTTCAGATCTCTCGCGGCTGCCTTATTGCCGAGTATTTATTATACGGACCTCACATTTTACATGTTATTTGTTACAGTGAAGATGCCTTAATATCTACACACAGACCGCAGGGATTAAACCTCTTACCCGGAGAGCCGCGGGGCTGGTGGGTCTCCATCATCACGTCCCTGTAAAGCTCCTTGTGTCCTTCTAAATACTCCCACTCCTCCATGGAGAAATAGACGGTGACATCATCACACCTTACAGGAACCTGAGACACACAATGAGCTGTCACCATCCAGACACACGCCTCGGTGTTACTGTATAACGTCCCGTTCCCAGCAGCGCTCACCTCTCCGGTCAGCAGGGACATCATCTTGTTGGTCAGTTCCAGGATCTTCTGCTCGCGGTTCCTCTCGTGGGTCAGCGAGTGAGGTGGAGGCACCGGGCTGGGGCTCCGGGTCCCGGGGGGTCCGTCTGACACACGGGGGCTGTCGCTGGGTGGGACGCAGTCACTGGGCTTCCTCACAATCATATAATCCTGTATATCGGGAAAGATATTGAAATATCGATGAGCAAAGAAACATCTGAGCTGCAGTTTGTGGACATAACGACATCCATGTTCTGGCCCCAGAGACACCGGCCCCTCACCTCTCCGCTCAGCAGGGAGATGATCTCCAGGGTGAGGCTCAAGATCTTCTCAGCCACCGGATCCTTGTCCATGTTCAGTCCTAAACCGGACTCTTTCCTGGGTCACCGTTGTTTGGCGCTCAGAGCCTCCCTGTACCACAAATTCTAATAACGTGACGGCAAAAAGAAAACCCCCAAAGAGAGCGCAGCAGCCGTCACATCACCCGGCACAGGGTCACTGTATAGGACGCTCTCCTCTGTGACTGACACTCACCTATCAGCTTCCGGGTTAGTGAGGAAGGAGCATTGGCCTCTCGACCAGATCAGGGCCCTCAGCAGCTGCCTCTGGGACTGTCCGGGTCTAACACCTGGGCTCATACTGCCCCTCCCCCCAACATTTACCTGCACACAGACCAGCCAGGGGCTACAGGTAGAGTGTCAGCTCCTGTGGTTACGCAGCTCCAGAAGCGCCGACAACCGGAAGTAAGTTGGTAACTTCCCCAGGATGCGTTGCCACGGTCTTTAGTGTTTCACGTTACTTCCGCGTTTTCGTTTCCGACAACTTCCGGGTTTGCGTTCCAGTTGCGTTGCAAACGCCTGCTGTGTTTCCTGTGCATCGAGACGTTGAAGACCGTAATCACCGTATGCTCTCCCGTGAGGATCCACGCGATTGGAGTTATTGTTGGCTTGTTGGTTGTAAGTTGAAGCGGTTATAGGAGTGATGGGAGTTGTCTCTTTGGCCAATCGTTTGGATAGTGGGAATTGGAGTCCTTGTGTAACGGGTGAAGGTGGATTCGAGCCAATTGTCCGATATGCACAAATAGCTCAGGGTCTGGAGATGTCACATGACTTCTGTATAAAGAGAACTACAACTCCTATAATCCCCACACACCCATCGTCTACCTCATAGAAATGTAAGAGTGCAATCCCTATCATCCAGGTGCCCTTTCGTCTGCCTCCCTTCATGTACTGGGCCCTGACAGCCAATGATAATCACTAATTAAAGAAGCACTCCAATGCCCATTATCCGAGTGGGTGGACACAGATACAACCTCTATATTGACTCCAATCCGAGCAATCCTGACAGGAGGGCGGTCAGCCTGCCCCAGGAGCTGACACTTACCTTGTAACCCCTGGCAGGTCTGTGTGCAGGTAAATGCTGTGGGGAGGGGCTGTCCTATACAGTGACCCTGTGCCGGGTGATGTGACGGCTGCTACGCTCTCTTTGGGGGTTTGTCTTTTTGCCGTCACGTTATTAGAATTTGTGGTACAGGGAGGCGTCTGAGCGCCAAACGCGGTGACCCAGGAAAGAGTCCGGTTTAGGACTGAACATGGACAAGGATCCGGTGGCTGAGAAGATCTTGAGCCTCACCCTGGAGATCATCTCCCTGCTGAGCGGAGAGGTGAGGGGCCGGTGTCTCTGGGGCCAGAACATGGATGTCGTTATGTCCACAAACTGCAGCTCAGATGTTTCTTTGCTCATCGATATTTCAATATCTTTCCCGATATACAGGATTATATGATTGTGAGGAAGCCCAGTGACTGCGTCCCACCCAGCGACAGCCCCCGTGTGTCAGACGGACCCCCCGGGACCCGGAGCCCCAGCCCGGTGCCTCCACCTCACTCGCTTACCCACGAGAGGAACCGCGAGCAGAAGATCCTGGAACTGACCAACAAGATGATGTCCCTGCTGACTGGAGAGGTGAGCGCTGCTGGGAACGGGACGTTATACAGTAACACCGAGGCGTGTGTCTGGATGGTGACGGCTCATTGTGTGTCTCAGGTTCCTGTAAGGTGTGATGATGTCACCGTCTATTTCTCCATGGAGGAGTGGGAGTATTTAGAAGGACACAAGGAGCTTTACAGGGACGTGATGATGGAGACCCATCAGCCCCGCGGCTCTCCGGGTAAGAGGTTTAATCCCTGCGGCCTGTGTGTAGATATTAAGGCATCTTCACTATATATATGTGTAAAGGAAAAACCTCTTACACGTATTCTATAGCAGCGGCCATCTTAACTTAATGAGGAGGAGTAATAATGCGGATCATGAGAATAGAAGTTCTCTCCACTATCGTTTAAGGGAGACTTTCTAACTTATTGTGCCACTTCCTGCTGCTTGATGTTGATGGTTTAGGTAGCCATTAGAATAGTGTGGGAGAAGAATGTAGAGAACTTCAGGTCAGGGAATTGATCAGGTCATGTTGGCTCTGCCACAGACTGCCACTGATCTTCACTGAGGTGAACCTTACATTTCAGAGCCTCCGAAATCTACTTGTTTGGGAAAGCGGCCGCTTCACTTAATTTGATGATTTCTCTCCGACAGACGCATCCGAGGTCAGAGATCGAGCCCCTGATTCTCCGCTGGACTGTAAGACGTCTCATTTTATTAAGGAGGAATCCGCCTCATGTGAAGAGACAGACATTTGTGACCCGGCGGAGTCTCCACAGACAGAGCTCACATCGACTCGTAATGAGGACGGATCCCCCTCAGATGAAGACGGAAATGTCTCAGCCCCCGATACACACACAGAGCACGACGGGGGGGATAATACGTCTGTCCACGTAAAGGAGGAATCCGCTTCCAATGAAGATTATTGGATCCCAACCGAACACAAGGGATCTACTTCTACTGATAAAACCCAAACCAGTAACACACATTTTCAGTGTGAAACACCCCCCGATGAGGGTACATATAGCTGCCCCGAGTGTCAGGAACGGTTTACCAGTGACTCTGATCTTCTTCAACATCAGACCATCCATAATAGATCAGTGGTCTCCTCTCAGGA
>VKOC01004441.1:0-31950 GCA_009364415.1 Spea multiplicata
ATGTCGGGTGATATGTTTAGTTGGACACTATATACATTTAAAGGGACCAAACTGGAGTGTCCCTTCAACTGAATTCCCTGAAAAGCCTTCCTTTTGGAACATTAAACATATACTTTGCAAGAATAATTTAAGTTAGTGGAAAAATACACTTTAAAATTCCCTTCACTGGGGTTTATCATGTAATAATATAATGAGAATAACAATTCATAAAAAAAACCTCCTAATGTGAATTAGGCACATCCAACCTTGCCTCATTCAAGCTCTTTGTTTTCCTTCTTTTATCATAAATTGAAACCTTAACAAAAGTATGAACGAAAGAGCAGAGTGAAAGAAATTGTGCAGGTAGGTAAATGTTAAAATCCAAATATGTTATCTCATTTCAGCTTCTGCACCAAAACACAATCCTACATACCTTCCACTGAGAAGAAAACCGACAACACCGGCCAGCAGAATAACCCCCACAGTGACCGAAACAGCAATTATAGGTATTTGGCTTTGATCACCGGTTGCAGCAAATGCTGAGTAGATAAACAGAAAATAGAGATTATGGATTCAATAACCAACACACAAGAGGCTTCTGAGTTTTTTTCTGTGGCTCTGCAAATTTAGCAAACTGTTGGGATTAAGATATTGCATCGACTGCAAGAACCTGATTGATTATCCTAAATGCACTTGTGTAGTATGATACAGCTGATAACTAATAAGCTGTCTGGCTTATATCAAAATATTTTTATACATAGCATGCATTGTTTTTTCCCCCCAATCTTTAATTTCAAGCAGGATAAGTAAAGTATCACAAAGCAATAATTAGCGCAGCAGAGTCCTCTGAAGGTTAAATGTCTCTTTTGATTCCATCCATCATGAAATAAATCAATATTAATCTTATAGTTTTTTTTTCTATCTGTTATTTTTATATTTATTTTTAAAGGGACAGTCATCTACAGTTGAATACATTCATATTACTTATATACATACCAAAAATCCTCTTTTAATGTTATTTTATCTGTATATTTGAAGTGATTTCCAGTTGTGTCTCAAATCCTTATTGATTTCTCCTTGGACCAACAAGCTATAACTAATCATCAATTTATAAACCACTATATACCTGTACCATCCAAATGCAAATAATTTATTATATATTTTGGGGTATTAGGAGGACATTATGAAATGTTTCCTATAAACAAAGGACAGATTAATAAGTACTACCCACAACTGGGTAAGAAATCAAGGGCCAATATATTATTAAGCCCATCTGAGTGACTCACAACACAAAGTCTCTTGACTTAATACACTAGTTCCACAGAGAGGAAGTGCACGAATGACAGTCCCCTGTTACAGTATTGATTTGCTGAGTCTTTCTGGTAACTATTACATGGATATGAGATGACAGTAATTAAAATGACTTACACACTGGGCTGGTTTCAAACTCAAATCTCCGACTGAAGGTTCCATACCCAGCAGCAGTGCGAGCTCGTATTTGGAATATATAGGAGGATGCAGGCTTTAAACCTTCTGCTGTGATATCTGTCTCCTTTGACTTGATGATTGTGTAGCTTGTTTCTTGGTCCTTGTTGAAGAAAAAAAAAAGAACACCAAGAACGTGAAACCAATACAAGGACAAATAGACAAATCAGTCAAAGATCTTGTGGGATATTTAATCGTTCAGTTATAAATTCTACAATATAGCATCGACTTCTTCCCAGACAAACCACTAATGTCCAATGGAGGATAAGGTCTGATGCATGGAGAAGATCGCAGATGGGTAAACACTGATGCCCTTCAACTAACATCCTGAGCAAAGCTCTTAAATGTCAGGCTACTTTGGTGAAATTAACACTTTTACAACATTAAATACATTAGTCGTACATTTTAGGAATACCCAAACCTTTGAAATATTTCTTTAATCATGACAGATTTAGCATTATTCTTATTTATTCAGGGGATGCATAACTATCATTTAATACAAAACAAAACACTGATGAGTTGTTGCCGAAGAAACTAAAGACATTCCTACATTTCCTGTTATTTTTTTATGTGTATGGAAAGCTTCTGAAAATGGCAGGTTTATTTGCGTATCACGGTGGTCACTTAAGTGGTCACTTAAACAGCACGATTACAAGGAAACACACTGTAAAAGCATGGAGTAACTATACTAAAATTAGCACAGCATTTATTGTGTTGTAAAACACACATCATTGTTATAGAACTACACTTTACTACTTAATAAAGTTTTAGTAAAGTAGGGAACTATAAACTGTTAAACTACCACAACATTTTCATTCACTAGCCTTTGCCAGGTTTAAGGAGAAATATTAATAAACAGCATGATATAACCTCAATAAAAGGCATGGCATATGGTTCAAAACTCCAGAGCTTTTAAATCCATAGAAAGAATTATGTAAATGGATGCTGACCTTCAATTCTCACTGTTATTTAATGCCATTAGTAGGCACAACACAGAACAATATATACAACTAACATTTTCATTCACTACAACAGCAATATCACACATTTTAATGTGGAGGGTTGTATTAAATGGAAGCTTAGGCCACAGACCTAATCAATGATTACTATTATACTACATACGATATTGTGTCCTCTTTTACGTAACATTTTTTTCTTTTATGTTTAATGAAAAAAGAGCACCTACACACGTCACAATAACAGACTGCGAATGGGCCAAAAATTATTTCACTCCGTGCCCATTTGGTTCAGACAAAAATTTGGAGGCATTTTTAATTCAGGAATACATTTTGTTGCTGGGTGTCCACATTTACTCTGACTCTCTCATTTACTCTCACACACTCTCATTCTTCTTCAAGAAGCATTTCAAGTGTTTACCTACCTTCTCTGCCAACCATGTCCGCTTCTGCCAACCACTTCTGCTTTCGCATCTTTGTCTTTACCTTCTATCTTTTATTTTCTCCCTTCTCTTCTCTCCTTTATCTGCTGTCTTCAATCTTTTATGTTCATCCGCATCTTCAAGGACATAACCCGGTAGGAATTTCCCTCCAAAATGGCATAGCTTACAGTGATGTCCTCTCCCAGATCCTCCAATCAGGGGAGAGGGGGAGTTCAAATGGAGGATCGGGAAGAGGACGTCACCGCAACCGCTTTTGGCAGAGGTTCCCTCCAGGTTATGTCCACGAAGATGCGGATGAAGACAGAAGATTGAAGATAGCATATTGAAGATAGAATGAAGAAAATAAAGAAGATGAGGAAGCGGAACTGGTCGGCAGAAGTGGTCAGCAGAGAAGGCAGGGAAACATTTGGAGAGCCTGAGAGAGAGAGAGTGAGAGAAAGAATGAATGAGAGTGTGAGAGAGACCCACTTAAGAGACACCTTAAATTTCTTGATTTTGCTGTCATTCCAAACTGTTACATTTGTATGTAGAGTTTTAACGATTAATCCAATTAAATAATTCAACACGTTTATGATAAATAATTATTTTAAATCTTATTTTTTTCAGGAAAAAAAAGTGAAACTATGTTATTTTAACCTCAATATAAGGCATGCCTTTAATGCAGTGCCTGTATCTTACTTGATTTACATGAAATCCCCAATTTTTTCATCTAACATTTATTGTTATAAACCTGGATGTTTAAAGCATGCGTTCATTTCCTGTACACTTACAAAATCGATCAGACTTTGAGTTTTATTGCAAACGAAATATAGCTATTTTGTTTCAAATAAAAATATTTCTGAAATGTTTCTATTAGTCAGTGGTTAGAGTAAAAAAAATAATGAACTATATTAAATTCCCTATTCTGTTTTGATAATTAATATTAATTATATAGGATTGTGTATCATTTCATGTTAGTGACCTTTCCTTACCCGGGCAAAGTCTGCCAATAATGTTGACTTGAACTTTTAATGTATTTTTCTCAGCTGATGTGCCTCACTAATGGAAAACACACATTGGAAGTCAGCCTAGTAATTTATTGCAGAGGCAATCAATTAACAATCTATTTCCCTATGTAGTTGGCAGTTCCCTCACCAAAACTAGCAACAGTAAAAAAAAAAACATGATTTTATTTTACAAAAGAACAGACCTTTTCAAAGTATTTGATTTCATATTCAAGGATGATACCATTGGGTCGATCTGGTTCGTGCCAAGAAAGGGAAATGCTGTTTTTTGTAACCTTTCCCTTCTTCACAACGCTGATTGGAGATGGTGCTAAGGAAAAGAAAAAAACAACAAATGTATTAATAATAGAATAGTACTTTGTTAAAAACAAGTTATGTGACTATATATATATTATAGGTAATGATATAGTATTTCTAGTAGATAAAAAAATAGCCCATTTCAGAACACACAACTTTAAACAATCTGGTGTACTAGAACAATATGAGAAATTAATACTTAGCGCTATGGTTACCCAAAATATATACATTAGAATATGACCTATATCTGATCCTGCACGGAACAAGGTGGAATGTGAAAATAAAAAAGTTGATTCTATAGTTTAGTTTTAAATTAATTTATATGAGCAAGGAACATGTATCCATGTGGAAGCTCCAAGTTAAGTTGCATGCCATGAGTTCACTCGGGAAACCCCAAAGTTAAAACTTAAGTCGGTAGCTAAATCGCCACTGCTATTATGAGCATACAAACAAAGCATATACCTACAGTGATACTCAGGAGTGGTGGGTGCTAGCTACAGAAAACCAAAGTTCTAATACACTACAACAAGGACCACCTTATGAATGAATTACAAATACTTTGGGGGATGTAATGCCCTTTCTAAGTCATTTTATTCTTTGATTCTTCCTTGGCTTGTGTGAACTTCTGGTGGAATGCATGAAAAGTAGAAAAATGAAGTCTGTGCTGGACGAGAAGAGAAGTCTGATATGGATACAAGAAACACTTCTTGAGTTGTTAGCTATAACTCCACTGCCCCTGAAAGGATTAAATTGCTCTTGTGAAAGAATGGTCACCAACTACCCTTGATTTTTTTTCACCAGTGAAGAAAATATGGCACTTCAAATTCATTACTGCTTACCTATAAGCACATTTAATCAGAATCTTACAACTTGGAGCTGTTTATCGTCAAACCCCAACCTATAAAGAGTTATCTGTATGCTACCTGGGAATGCCATAGGCTTCATTATATTCCATGAAAGCAGCATCTCTGTGAAAATGATGGACAATTTTAATCTGGTGAATTAAGCAAATTAAATTTAATTTCCATATAATACTATACGGACTGAGAAGTCTTAAGTCACTGACATATAAAGTTAGTGGACCAAACTATTGCAGCAAATGGACCATGTGGTTATTTAAAAGAACATTGAGAAAAAGTATGGTAGGATCCACCATATGGCACTGCCTGCAAATTCAACTCTTCTCAAGCACTGAATAAAATAAAGATAAAAAACAGGTAACACTAGACCAAGAGTAGATGATAAACCTAGTAATTTTACCCCTCCAAGCTCTCTTTAATAGAAGTGTTAAAGTGTAACAGTGAGATAAGTCTATTAAATTGATCCCTAAGGTATTCTTGTGATAACTCTTGTATCCAAAGAACATCTGTGTTACAATGCATCGGTCTGAAGGAGAAAGGTAAAAGTATTTCCGAGTTTTGTGTCTCAAGTAAAATGTAATTTAATACCAGCTTCCACACAAAGCCTGCAATCATTCCATCTTAAAGTCTGCAACTGGATAGGGCAATGTATGATTTGAAAGGAAAACACAAACGTACTAGAACCCATTCTTAAAGGTCACTAATTCTGCAAGGGCAGCTCTTACAGAACATCAGAAATCTCAAACGGAGAAGGACAAACAATGTGGCACCATATTTTAAGGAAAATAGCTAAAAAATGTTTAACCTGCATACCATGCATTTCTGAAAGAGTAAGTATTTAGCAATTTAAATACCACAAAATGCTAAGTGCTTTTTTGTTTCTTTAATGGAAGCTATGATGGAAACTTTCACATTTATTGTAGTTAGTCGTGTTTGATTAGCCTAGATTTTTGAATATTATTATTATTATATTCGAATCACCCACTTCTCCCTCAATAGGTATACAATGGTCTAAAAGAAAGGATAACAAAAAAAACGCCATTGCAACTCTTCTGCCAGATTGCTTGCCGCCAGTTAACACCTTTTTACGTTTTATTATATGATTTTATTGCATTTTTTTAATATTCATTTGTGACCACATGCTGGCTACAGTTCATGTAAAGAGAGAGCTCCTGGTTTCCACGGTATATTTATACAATACATGTATTAATATACAGTTGCACCTATGGTAATGTCTAATATATATAATATATATATAATATATATAATATATATATTTTTAACAAACTATAACAATTTCCATGAGTTCAATGCTACCTCCTGCACATTTATGCATAAGAGAAGAAGGCGGCACAACCTGTCTTCTTGCAATGATAATTTCTAATAAATTACAATCCTCTAATAAAAGTCCCATGCTGGGGGACTGAAATGTTTTTAATGTAACATAATGTAATTTATTAAAATTGGGCATTGTGAAGACGCCCTGGTATGCCCTCTTCTTCAAATATATATATATATTTTGAATACTATGGTTTTACATATCAGGAGACCTTATGATTCCATAGCTTGAGGTCTGGACTTTGACTGGGCCATTGCATCACCTTTCTTTTTCAGCCATTCCATTGTAGATTTGCTGGGTGTGCTGTCATTGTCCTGTTGCTTGACCCAACTTCAGCTTTCATAGACGTGGTCTTATCATTTTTGCTGATGATCGATCAATCAAAGGAATTTGATTAGCAGCAGCTGTCTGCTTCTTAGCATCTTAATTCGTATGGAAGCAGTATTGTATAATTTGTTTTTCACACATGGCTTCTCCATTTTGGTTTTATTTTTGTTGAATAAATTATGACACAGTGTAATATGTCATGTGTTGTTGTTCATCTGAGGTTGTATTTACCTAATTTTTAGACCCTCTAAGGAACAGATGATTGTTATGTCCATTTATATATCTATGTATTTGCTCACAAATCTGCAAGCACAGCACTTACATGTTTATATGATTTTCATTCTGGCCATACATAAGTTTAAGTGGCAGATTTAAGTGGCACTCTTGTCATATGGACCTTTGGAGTTGTGCAATAATAGCTATGTTATTCTAAAACTGTTCATCACACGTCTCTCTCTCCTATGTAAATACAAAAAAACAAAAAAATCTGAAAAAAAAACATAAATACGAGTATGACTGGCTAAAAATTCTTATGTCTGGATTTCTAAAATGTTTTGTTGTGGGGTACTTCCAAGGTATTTTGCAGGTTATTTTTCATTTTAAAAGATTTATTCTGTGGGCCATGATTCAGCTACCGTGTTAAAAATTGGCTCCGGTATTAGGACATTCATCAACAAGACTGATTTCTGTATCATGTAGAGTGACAGGTTTGGCACGGGAAGACATTTCCCACACAGACCGAACAGGTCCGGACGGCTGGTGTCGTTATTATTCTTTGAATTTAAAAACAGCCAAGGGAAGGATGCAGTGGTTCCTGTTGAAGGAAAGTACTGAATCGGAGATTAGCATAGGCATATGGGTGGGCTATATTTCCTTAGACGTGTTGTAAAATACATAAAGAAAGAGTTTACTTTATTTTGCATGGGGAAATTATTTTTTAGCTTCAAATACCATTATAACATCCAAGAAAAATACAATCATATGGACATAATTATATATAAAATTATTTGGACTTGTCTCAAAAAGTAATTTTCAATGACCTTCTGATATCTTGATCCCTGCATTAGCACGAGGAGATTTATGAAGGGCCTGGGGGAGCTACTTAGAGGTATCATACCTGTAACCGAAATTTCCTTTACGTGCAAATGTAGAGCTGCAGGATTATACATTGTGGCAAATTGGCCAACACATCTACCAGCTCCCTGGTTCACGTAATTAGGGGCAAGGATCTTTGCATTACATTTAGAATTCTAGTGAACAAGACTTTTTTGTAACAAGCTCCCTGCCCTTGTGGTAAGGAAACCGCTTGATTGCTATTATGGTAATGCAGTCTTAGATATGGCGGTGGGGGAATAGTACTGAACAGGAGGTTATTTAGCTATGGACGCTTTGCTCCAGACTTCACTCAATTCAACTCAGCTGAGATGAAATTGCAGCCAACATTAAATCAAAAACCAATATGAGTTAAGTTAAAACTAATGCTCACAAACCAGTTACCCATAGGGCAAATTTCCACACAAAGTAATGATATTCAATGGTCGTTATCTCAAAGTAAATTTTTGTTCGTCTGCCCTAGGGAGGTACAAAGCATCTAATAGTGAAGATGAGCATCATACTATGAGTTTACCAGTGTTTTTATCAGTCATGTTGTGTATTCCAAATGAAAAGGATTTAATTTTTTTTAAGACAGTAACTTTTTAACAGCATGATTTCCAGAATATGCAGTAAAACCGGAGAGGAAGGTGTTACATTTCATATAACGGGGTTTTTTTGTAGTGATTCATTCAATTTAAGTACTATTGTGAACTCACTCTTTGTACAGAACCAAACACTGTGAAAGTATAATTCATAACTCTATGGTGGTTTCAACCGACAGCTAAAATCCCAACCTCTGCAGTATGAATCATTACTTTTTAGATTGGCTTGGTGTTTAAAATTAATAGGTAATAGAATTTTCCCGAATACACACAGGGGACCTTATGGAAGCAAATAATGAGCAAGCAGAGAAAACACATATTTCTTGTTGAAATCGCAATTGCCTGATATGATTTATTTCCCGAACAGAGCTTTTAGATGTCCCTAGTTTTAAACTGAGCAAAATGCAGACAGAAGCAGGCTGTTTATATGGTTAAAATAAGTACGCCAGGGGATAAGGCTATACCAACTAGGTTATCTGATATAATATATATATATATCTGATATAGAATGTATGAAAGTCGTTCTTGCAACCTCTGACTGATAAATAAAAAATAAACACTTTTTTCTCTTGTAGGGCATGTTTCAATCAAGTTTGAGTAGATAACAATTTAGTTAATAGTTTATCTCTTGTCCAGTGCTGTGGAATATCATGGTGCTATATAAAACAACAAATAATGAAATTGCATATGTCTGTACATAGCCATCATAACTTAATACTCTTCTGAGCTTGTAGAGGCAGTGGTGTGTGTATGTATGTATGTGTACTGTACTGTTGCGTTAGAGTCAGTATGTATATATAACTGATTATATATTCAGATTCCCGGTTTGCTTCTACAATAATAATGACCAATAAGTACACACAAACATGAAGAATTCAGCACATACCCAGAGAATTGCAAAGGTACATTCCTTGCAGGCCTATAATGCGTCAATCTTGTTTACTTTTTTTCAACTTGTCACAAAAAGGATTGGGAAATGTATAGGTATATACATCAAAGGTTATATGCGAAAAGTGATCCTTGATTTTAAAAAAGCCAATGGAATGGCCCAGTTAGAAAACCATTCCATTGGTTGCTATGGTGATATAGCCCACTATTTGAACAGCAGAATCACTTTTTATTTATAACCCTTCAATTTTTTCACTTTGGTTATTTTTTCATAGCTCAGCAGTTTATGTATCTAATCCTTATTATTATATTTTACTTTTTTATTTTACCTTAATACTTTTTATTACCACACATTTTATAACCAATGTTCACATTTTAAACTGTAGAATGTACATAAACAAAAATAGCATGTGTTTTACTTGTCATTTTTCTTGCCATACTCTGTGTACTTTACATTTTAATGGGATTATTATCACATGTTTTGCTACCCCCAAACTAAGCTAGCATAAACAATAAATATATTAAAAGAAAACCATTTTTTTCAAGTCATAAATTAATAGCTAGATTCTATGAGCATTATAGTTTTATATTAATAAGTCGAATAACAGATTATAAATTTACAATACCAATATGTCTCGGTACCGATGTACTTTTTCCCTATACTTTATTGTAACGGTGCTACAAAATCTGCTTGCGCTATATAAATAAACGTAATGCAAAAGCTAGTAACAATTCCTTGGGAATCACTAGTTAGGCATTAAATAAAGTAATTCATTATAAAAAGTGGTCAGATTTTCAACATGTAGAAATGTAGTCTGTGTTGTTTTTTTAATTGATTTTATATAATTCTCTTTGGGACTATACCCCATAAAGACAAAGGTAACATATAGTCTACTCCATCAAGAGAACATGACACTGTTCTACATATAACTGTATAATGTTGTATTCTAGATCAGCATATGATATTAAAATCCCATATTTTCTTAGACAGCAAGTATCTATAGGAAAAAAACCAAAGACATGTCTACATAGATAATGCCAATAATTTATGTTCTTGTGGAACAGACACAATCATAACAGATACAGCTTGAGAGACAATACCCAATCTGCCAACTTAATATGTTGGAACAGTGTACCATCTGAGCACACAGCTTGCTTTATAAGAGAAAAAACATAGATGTATGCAATTCACAAGTCATACATATTAAAGGACTTACATACATATTAAAGGTAAAATATCTGAAATTATTATTATTTATTGTTTTATATAGCGCTATGAGTTTATACAGCCCTTGGTCGTCCACAGTCATTTTTTGATAATGGTATAGCTACAAAAATGTTAAAAAGACACTTAAAATCTAAAAATGTAACCTTGTTATAACTATGGGCATTAACTGATGGCTTTGTGAATAACCGTGAATGATCCTATAACACTGATTTTTAATGTTTAAATTCTTTTGTTCTATATTACAGTAATAACATGCACAGATGTGTACATTTGTGGTGTATCTTTATAACTGTATATGTGTATATTTAAATGGTAAGACTGTCAACTCAGTATGTAGCTTTTCTAAAGGTTTCATCCAAATTTGCTCTGATTGTCATGCAAAACCCCCCAAATAAAATAGATGATTTTATTATTTCAATAACTTAAATACACATTAGCTGGCATATGAATGGGGACATGGGGCAGACTTAAGGAGGCTTGAGGACAATTGCCCTCTGGGCAGGTCCAAAGGTCTTAACTGGACCAGACTTGCCCTATGTGAAGAATTTTGGCCCCGAGAGGTGTGAAAGCAGCGGGGTCATGTAAAGCAGCTACGTGACTCAAAGGTAAAAGGCAGCTACCTCACTGTATAAGCAGCCAGAAAGAAAGCTGCGGATGAGGTCAGGGGTTGAGAGAGGATGAGGGGGAGAATAGGGTGGTAAACAAGGGAGTGACTATGTATGTATGTTAGAGTGTATGTATAAGTGTGTTAGCATAAATGTGTAAGCGTGTGTCAGAAGCTGTTTGTGTGAACATAAATGTGTGTGTGAGCATGAATGTATATGTAAGCATATATGTGAGTAAGAATGTGTGAGCATGAATGTCTGTATGATGGCATGATGTATGTGTAAGTGTTCATGTGTTAGAATTAATGTGTAAGTGTGTATGAAAGGGGGTGTTAGCATAAGTGTGTAAGTGTGTGTTACTAAGTATGTGTAGGTATGTGTCAGTGTAAGTATGTGTGTAAGTGTTAGCATTAGTGTGTATGTGTGACGGTCAGAACCCATTCAGGCGGAGCTGCTTCTCTCTCGCTACAGTCCCCCTGTCTCGCTACAGTTCCCCCTTTGCTGTAATCCATTCCTGGATTTCCCTGTGCTCTGCCGTTTACTTCTGATACTTTGTTTCAGTCCTGCTCTTAGCTTCAGCTTCTGTTTCCTTTATAAGGTGTGCCCCACAAGTTTGTTATATTTGTATCACTCTGCAGTCTAAAGGTATGTCCTTCTCTGTTTAGAGTTAATGTTTAGTTTCAGCTTATTAGTAATTCAGTTGGCAGGGTTTAGTGCTAGGTCCCACCGAATATTGGAGTACTTTGGCATAGTGGTACTTATGGCATACTATGGCCATAAGATGTGACTAAATCTCCAATTATTATTTTATAGTCCTAGGCTAGTCCTGTATTTATGTGTGTCGGTCTTTTATGTGCCTTTGCCCTCTTTTCTCTCAATCTTCTAAGGATCTCGGTTCCTCTCTTCTCCCCCCATGTCCCAGTTAAGATATCCCAACCTTGCTTAAAGAAGAAGCATCTGAGGATTTTGGCTTTTGCCTTGTTCCCTGTACTTTGTTGTGACCTGTACCATGTATGTCTTGTCTGGCTATGTTTCTTGCTCGGTCTCCCTGTTCCTTGCTCTGTCTCCCTTGCTAGCTATGTTTCTACTGTTAGTCTGCTTAGCTTCCCTACTCCCAGCCTGCAACATACTGCTTCATTTCTCTGTTGAGCTATGTCTCATGCCTGCTCCAGGGTGCCTGCTATGTCAGGGCCCTGGTATGTGGCCGCACTAGCCTAGGTGATCAACACAATGGAGGGTGCAGTCACCATGCACAAGGCCATTTCCAACTCCGCTACTGTGCAATATCTCCTTAATTACATCAATGTGTGCTTTGGGTCATTACAGTTGTCTGTATTGACCCAGTCCCTGCGTTTGTGTAAATATGTGTGCCAGTGCATATCTGTGAATAGGGGGGGCATGCAAAAGGTTTGGATGAGCCCACTTGGTGTACCTGCACCCCAAACCAGAAGGTGCCACCCCCTCCACCAGCATCCTTCCAAGCAATGCATCACCTACTGCATTCAACATTCTTTGCCTATCCATAATCTATAATATCTTATTTTATACACAGACAGTTTCCAACATAATCTAATAATGCATTTATGTAAGGACCAACAAAGGACTTTCTGAAGCCATTAAAAACACCAATTAAAAATGTCAAGTTAGAGTGATAATTATGTATCATAACTCACAAGAGGCCATTACAGCTAGTAATTAATTTTGTTAAGAGTAGCAGCTTTTAAGCATTGACAGAAATCAATATTTTATGTACAAATTTTTAATTACATTACATTACGTACCATTTCATTTATAGATTCCACATACACACTGACCCTGCTGCAAAAACATGAAATGGAAATGGTTTGTATAAACACGCCATCACACTTTCTGTAGTGCTTGTTGTGTAGTACATAACCATTTAAGAATATCGTAAAAGAGATACTAATAAAACAGATATGAGCTGACATATAACGAAAAAGTATTTCTTAGCAAGATCTTATAAGATCGCATCCAGAAAAGGTCAACAATAAAGCCTGCATGAAATATACAAAATAGGGGAGTGCACAACATAAAAAGCATAAAAGGCATACACATTCAGATTCCCGGGTTGCTTCTACAATAATAATGACCAATAAGCACAAAAATACACAATAATTCAGTGCAGAGCCAGCAAATTATACTTGCTGGATATGCAATGAATTCTTTCTTTGTATAAGGAAGTATTCATGGCTGGGTTGCATGCCTGCAATGCGTCAATGTTTTTTACCTTTTTTATAGGTAAATACAGTACATCAGGGGTTATATATGAAAATTGTGATGCCAAGTTTGAAGTTTGGTTTTAACACAGCCAATGGAATGGTCCAACTATTGGTTGCTATGGTAATTCAACCCCTATTTAAACACCAGAATCACTTTTTATGCATAACCGCTCACTTTTTCACTTTGGTTGTTTTTTCATAACTCAGCAGTTTACGTATCAAATCCTTTATTATATTTTACTTTTTTAACTTTAATACTGCACATATTTTATAACCAATGTTCCATATCAACCACAATTATCAATACAGAAGGTTATATTTAGTGAATAAATAATGATACATTCAGACTGTCTGCTAAAACTGCAAACGCCAGCGCCTAATTTCAAACTTACATACATATTTATTGTTGAATATAATGCATGTTAAATATTTACAGGATGCTGATCAAATATTAAGACCAGGTTGATGAGAATACATTTTTTCTAATCATTAGTTTATATTGTAATAGTTTACAAAGGATATTCCATTTCGCCAAGAATCGAAAGAAAACCCCCACAATGTATTCAAGCAAATGCTCCTCCTCAGCTAGAGATATAAATCGCACAATTTTGTGAAATATAACAATGTAATTTTTCAACTGTAAACCAAAGCATCTCAATTAAAGGGCAGTAGTCATTGTTTGCTGTATGTACTTTCTTACTGGTTAAATATGCAACATGTGCTGTCTCTTTATATGACCTAATTGTTATGGCCTTCATGAACTTCACAGGACAGAACACCTGGAGCTCTTCCTCTTCTAGGCGGGGGATGGCTTTGTGGGTGGGTGGAGCTAGCTGGCTGTGTGTGCAGTGCTGGCTCTATATATATAGGGGCTGGATTAGGCCCAAATAATATTTAGTAGGAGTGGAGTAGGCGTGACAAACACCACTTCCCCTGCCCAGAGAAATAGGTTAGATAAGTAAGTCCTTAGCTTTAGTCCTATGCCTGTCTCACCCTTCTCATAATTGTTGGACTATTGAACTGACTGTTCCTGTGCAATGGCCCATGCGAATCAGGCCACAGAAGTTATTCTAAACATTCTTAATCAAGTAGTTGCTTGTTTAGACTAACAGTTTTACTTTAAGGATACTTGGTTACCATACGTTATTAGAAAGATAAATGTACTGCGTAGAAGGTTAGCACTTTCAAGATATGTAGCGTCTTTTACAACGCAACGCACAAGGGGAATCCACAGCAGTGCTGGGATATGCTTTGGGGACTACACTGTCCATAATGTAACTGGGCTAGTTTAAAGGGAGGTCTCTGATCTCCCCATCCAGCCAACTGAGTAACCAAAGCACTTGTTAGACCAGTTAGACCAGAATATGCCATATGTATATTGCTATGTTCCATCTGTTGAGTCCTGGCACTAACTGGAACCACCAGAGCCATATTTTGAAAATATTGCTGTCTCAGTACTTCTATGTCAGTTAGTGGCTTTGTTAGATATCCTTGAAAGCTAATGTACTGGCTGTTGAGGACTGGGGTAGAGACCCATTGAGCTAATATACCAGGAGCAAAATGATTACGGTATACCCTGTATAGTTCAGTATACTCAACACAAACTACGTATACCTGCAAAACATTAAAATCCAGCAAACATAGGAACAACCAGCTCACAAATGTCTCAAACAGTTACAGAGATATAGATTGTGCTTATATTCAGCTCCATTTAAGTAGAAAGCTGAAAGGGCAGAAATGCAGATTCATTTAACAACAACAATAAAAAATACCATCACTTAATTCCTTAACTAAAACAGATTAGGAATGCTATTTATGCAGTAAATCATACTGCAAATTGCCAAACATGACATACTGCAAATTGAAATGTTTATTCCTACATACGTAAAGGTGATGTTCCACTCTCTAGTATGTTAAGCAAATAAACCTTAGCAGATGTCATTTTATTATTTTATTTGAAGGTTTAATCACACGAAAAACAACACAGAAACTTTTAAGAAATCATTCTCAGTTTCTATGGCAACAACATA
The DNA here is from genome assembly GCA_009364415.1 of Spea multiplicata. Taxonomy (NCBI): domain Eukaryota; kingdom Metazoa; phylum Chordata; class Amphibia; order Anura; family Pelobatidae; genus Spea; species Spea multiplicata. The sequence goes on from VKOC01004441.1 coordinate 15,379, forward strand.
TCGGCCTGTTTTGTGCAGCAATTCACCAGTACAAGAATGTATGCATTTAGTAATATAATGCTGCATTTGGATTTATACAAACTTTAGTCTTTAACGACATTTGACAATTTCGTTAGTTCATACAAATGTCTGAAATGAGAAAGGGGCTCAAAATTTTCTTTTAAATTTCGCTGTTTTTTTCTCACACTCATTTACTCTCACACTATCTCACATTTTCTCGGTGTCTTCATACTTTCTCTGACAACCACTTCTTTGTTTCTTGGTTCTTTTCGTTATTCTTCTTCCATCTCTCCAATGTTCTTGGCTATCCCCTGGATTAGGATTGCCTGGGACAGTCCTGCAATTGAAACGTCGACTTTTTTTTTTGACGCGGAGGAGAGAGAGGCGCCAAGAGGTCGTTCAAGAATAAGGTTTCAGCAACCGCTTGGTGCCCCTCAGTCTCCTCCGGGAGGCCTCTAGCTCGGTGGTTGCATTCTGTCGCTCAGCAGTGAAGCAGCACCCACCGCGGCAGAGCAGCGAAATAGAGGCCTTGCGCTCCCACCGCAGAACGTCTGCAAGGTAAGCGAAATACAAAAGGGTAGATACTAAGAAGGGGAGAGTAGATGTATGAATTGTGTGAATGAGTGAGAGAATGAATAAATGTGTGGATGAATTATTTGAATGAGTGAGAGTATGAATTAATGTGTGTGTGTACGAATTTGTAAGAATGCATTAATAAATATGTGCAAATGATTTGTGTGAATGAGCAAATACATGATTGTGTGAATGAATTATGCGAATAAAAGTGTGAATTGGTGAGTGACTGTAAAAATGTTTGTGTGTATCATAGATGGATAATTGGTTTGTGAAAAGGCAAAATGGCACAGGGAGGGTGTTTATGGGACAAAGATTGAACAGGCCGGGCTGTTTGGGGACCAAGTTGACTCAGGATGGGCTTGTTTCGGACAAAGATGGCAAGTGCTATGTGTGTAATTTGTTTACTGGTCAGGTGGACACCAGGGCTGGCTTTGGGATGTGCAACTATGATCTATGCATGTAATTTAGGGGGTTTTATCTATACCTGCAATGCTATGTTTCCATCCATTATTTATGTATAGCTGCAAATACAGGGTTTGTATGTCTTATTCAGTTGATCTATACCTGCAGTGCTGTTTCCATGTGTTGTTTATTTGATTTATACCCTCAGTGCTGAGTTTACATGCGATTTCCAGTTGATCTCGACCTGAAATGCCGGATTTGTGTGTTCTGTTTAGCTATACCTGCAGTGCTATGTTTCCATACATTATTATTGTATACCTGCAAATACAGGATTTGTATGTCTGATTCTGATTTAGTGTGGCAAATATTGTTTTGGTGCGGGAACGGAGGGAGTGATTGCAAGCTAGGGAGCGTGGAGCGGGGCCCAAGGAAATGCTTGCATAGGGCCCAATTTTTTCCAATATAAAATGTATTGTTAGCAGGGGCTAATATTAATATATATTGGCAGCAGGGGCTAATATTAAAGAATGAAAAATAACTGCCAGTTCAGCTGTTATTTCGTAATATTTCGATCACGGTCTTTACTTTAAAGAGATAGGTACAAATTATGTATCTATCTATCTATCTATCTATCTATCTATCTATCTATCTATCTATCTATATATAAACCTGTGTGTGTGTGATCTCATGCGCTTCATAGTGTGTGCCTGAATGGCAGAAATAAAATGTGGTCACCTTACCCTGGATTATCCTGGCCTTTTTGGAGTAGTTTAGCAACAGGGTGGGTCCCCCGTGCACACCCTCTCCCTCGATTTGGAGGAACGGAGGAGATGTTTGCAGTAGTGTGCATGGAGACTCCACTATGTTGTGGATGGACTTCAAGAGGCCAGAATAATGAAGACGGATCCGTAGAGAAAGAAGCATCTGTGTTATTCTGGCAGGCCTATTGAAAGCAATTCATCTTAATGAGTATGGCACTTTTTATTTAAGAATTTAATTTGCACAAGTTCATCCCCGTTTCTATACACATTATTGTGGCTTTGAGTAGATGGAACAGCACCTTTAATTATTTTAGTTATCATGCATATTCAGAATAAGTAGTCTCAAGAAATCAGTGTATATTTCCTAGAACCCTGTCCTTCCACTCACAAATACTGCACTGTGACACTTATAGGAAGATTTTCTGAATATAGATGACTGCCAGTTTTCAAAATGCAAAACTATCCCATCACTTACCATCAGACAAAATTATTTCTCAGGAGAACTCGTTTTGCGAAAAATATAATTACCGGACTCATAAATATTGCAACCACCTGCATGCCAACTCAAATTATGCAATAAATCTGTTTCTTGTCTTGATGGTGAGATAATTCAGGATTTTGTTAGTAGAGTTTGAATACTGTCTTTTATGGATGATTCACTGATGTTCAAAAGGAGAGAGACGTGCAACCCAGTGTAGAATGGTACATTATTTGACTTACTTCTACCAAATTGATTCAAAACCCCTTCAGGGAGAGAGACCTCGGGGTCAGACCCAGAACCTCAGGGTGAATCCCTGCTTCCTTGTGTCTCTGAGTCAGTTTCCTTTTCCAGGCAGCGGTGTGGTGTGTGCCCACTCTGACTGCTTGTCAACCTTCCCCATTCCTCCCTCCTAGCCTCTTTGCTCCTTTGTCCATGTTCCCTCTCACTAAAGGGTCTCTCAGGTTAGCCTGAGTGCAGATAGCCAAGACCATAAGTGCAGCTATCCCCAACCTTATGCAAAGCCAGAAGAGAGAATTTCAGGCAGCCTACACTGGAATATTCCCAGCTTATACTGTGAGGTATAGGTTCTAGGATAAAATGACTAAATTTTCCAGAACACATTCAGCTTTTTTTTTACAAGGCTTGTCTGCAATTGTTATTTTCTTTTAGACTGACTAGGCCCAGGGCAACAGATCGTGAGTCCAGCAGTGACCAACTGTCTAACTGGGCGACTGGTCTCCCAAGCATGCTGTAGTTTTCAATGGGCCTGTTGGGGAGATTGGAGACCTCTCTAGAAACTGACCCATTTTTACCACTGAGGTCTGTGTAGTATCTTAACAGAGTTTACTAAGGTAAACATCAATAAAAGGGGTAAGAGGAAGGGGTAAGAAAGGCAGGCAATGCACTTGGTCAGACGTAGGACAACACACTCAGTATACTGTCACTTGTCTGCTCAAATGAAATGTTTATGATGTTCATATGATCATATATAGATATATATATTCAGTAAAGAATGACATTTTGGGGCTTTTTATGATTCCTATAGTTCTGACAATAGCTCTTTTGGCAATATATGTAAATATGAACCTGAACTGACTAAGTTCAATGTTACAAGATAAACTACGTTCACACTGACAGCTTAGTCTAACATGTTTTCATTCTACAGAATATTAAGCCTCTGATTCCACAGGGAAATAGAATATTCCACTCCGCTTTGCTTTATTTATATTTCAAAGTAACCATATACCCCAAAGGTTATAAAAGATGCCCTGCTGTTAAGCATGCTCTTAAACAAAACATTCTGAATGCAGAAATCGGTGTCCGAACATAATGCTGAATTTTTCATCTAGGCAAGTCTATATTTAAATAAAATAAATGTTAAAATAATGTAGCCTCATTAAGTAAATAAAGGTTTGCTCATTAAAAAAATCTGTTTTTTTTTTTTTTTGAGACTGTAGTTATTAGTTTTAAAAGACAGGTTAAATATTCAATACATGTGCAGAAATTAATGGGTAACTGTTACCTGAGGACACTAATTTAGATACCCATTGAATTTTGAACAGGAAAAAACTGATTGCCCTCTTCTTAAAGAAGTGCTTCTGGGCCAGAGACAAATCAGCTACTGACAAGTGAATGTAGACCTGATATAACCCCAACCTCTGCTGAAATCATTCACTATATATAAAAATGAAAAATTCTTCCTAAAGTGGGAAAATAGCCTAAACTGGAGTGCTATGGAGTGGAACGAAGACATTTCCTTTGCGCAATTTCAATTCTGTTTAATTACTTGTTGCTCTGAAATTGATATTCTGAAGATAACAGTTTTGCTGATTACAATATTGATAATCCACAAAACAACTGTTATCTTCAGAATATCACTGATTGCAACAAGGGTAAATTAGAGGGAATTGTTTCTGCTGTGTTCAATTTAACCAGTTTCCCTGTACTCGTTACCCTATAAATACTATGCACTATTCTTAAAGGCAGAATGACCTTGTCACCGCCATTAAAGCAGACTGTCTCCTACAATAACTAATGCCAAAGGTCACGACTAGTACATATTTAGAAGGATGTTCCGCACCAGGAAATTGTATAGATGTAAAGTTTTTATGGCCACCTATATTGTATTTAAGTGACCAGTTTGCGTGTTGTGTTCATCTGTTGTACAGTGTTATGGAATATGTTTGAAAATAAACTAATTAAAAAAAAATGAACATCAGTATACATTTTTGTTTAGCAAATACAAACAAATGCTACATGTTTTTTACAGTACTATTGATACAACAAAAATATTTTTTTAGTATCATATTTTTTTATATAATCACATTTTATTTATTTATAAACCAGGAATAACAGAGTGAGATGTCTTTTGTTATTAAGTATATCCTACAGAGCATTAACAAAACAGGTACAAGGTTACATATGTGAAACAATTTAATACAATAAAAATCAGAATATATATAATAATAATTTTGTGTAATATTAATTCGGGAGATCGAATGGTCCTAGCTGCACAAAAATGAATAAATACTTTTTAAAAAATATTTTTGGTATTCCCAAGTTAATTCTAGTGGAATTAAAAACAAGCATACTTGCTGTTACATATAAAATACAGCTTGGTTAATATTTGAATATACGGTAGTTGTAATGAAAATATAAGTGAATATGTTTAGAAAGCTTGTTTGGTGCCTTCATTTTTAACTGTGGGTAGCTATGTGCAATAACAAAAAAAAAACTGGAAAAAAAAAGTTCAAAACCAAACCCATTGTGTGCACACAATACATATGGAAATGCGAGAGTGGAGGATGCTGTGTCAATTTTAAAATTCCTGACTAGTAGCTAATTACAGTAATGCATTCTAAGCAATTTTAATTAACATTTGCAATCATGATGTGAGACTACACACTGCTGATATTATTGCTGTTCAGAAGTACTATAATTAAAAAATGTTTGCATAATCTAAAAAATCTTGAGTTATCTGGATGAAGAGGTCTTTGTTTCACAAAAATAATCCAAATAACAACATACCGCCAAAGTTTTTCAGAATTATCTTGAGCTTAAAGAAGAACAAGGAGTCCTGATGGTATGGACCCCAATGTGCCCTGATCTCAACATCATCGAGTCAAGGATTGCATCAGAAGAGAGAAGCAACTGAGGCTACCTAAATCCACAGAATAACTGTGGTTAGTTGTCCAAGAAGGCTGGAACAACCTACCTGCCGAGCTGTTTTTTTTTTTGTACCCTTCATGACAATAGTAGTTTTAACACTTTTGCATCCACACAAATGATGTAATTTTTGTGTATCCACACAAATGATGTCATTTTTTGTTCAGGACCAGGAGGGCTTTCTTTCGACAACATTATTTCAATCATATCATCTAATTTACTATAAAAATATCCATTTTATTTTTGCAAGTTATAAAGCATATTGCTATTTCAAAACCATTTTTTAAAATCTTGTCATACTGTGCCCATGTCCTATTCCGGACATCTTTGTAGGCAGTCAGTTCAGTTGGACACAGTTTACTTCATCAAACCATATATATGTTTGAAAACTAGACACCCCAGGGTTTTAGAAATACTGGTATTTTAACTCTTTCTATGCACAAATTCGACTTCCAGCTTTTGATAGATTTTGTTGTAATACTTTTTTGACTTTTTTTTTACACACATTTTACTTTAAGTATGAATTTACAGCTCCTGGTAAATGTCAAACACTCAATATGTGTTCAGCAACATCTCCTGAGTATAGTGATACCACCCATGCATGGGTTTGTTAGGTCATACTTGGGAGGTGTGCATTTTTCAATTTGGAATTTTGACATCTGGTCAACCTTTTTTATGTTGCTGAATGCCTCTATATTGTTACTTCACTGGCTGAGTACTTTTATTAGACACTGGAAGCCACCTTATTTGAAAATCCTTTAAACATGATGAATATGATTGCTCCTAAGAGCGGTCAAACAAGGCACCTACATTTTTTTTGGTGTTGTTGAATGCCTTAACATTGAGGCATTGCAGCAACACCAGCTGCACAAAGAAAACCATTTCTGACAGTTTTCTGTGCTCGTTTAACACCATAAAGTGCCAAGTACGTCAATTGATGTTAAGATGATACATTTATGTGACATCCCTGGCATGTCAATAGTCATAAAAAAATGTAAACGTGTACCAGTGAAGAATTGATGCTGTTTTAAAGGCAAAGGTGGTGACACCAAATATTGATTTAATTTAGATTTAGTGTATTTTTCATGCAGGTGAAATTGATATTAGTAATAATTGTACTGACTTTTTTTCTTCAGCACATCTCTGGAATCAGTATTAATTCCATGCTGTATTTTTCAGAAGCCAAGCATCTGTATAAATCCAGAGGGCTCCAGACCTATGCAAGCTGTACATTATGTAAAGTCTCTTAAAAGCCATGTTGATGCATTTTACCAAAGGAATACATGTGCTGTGTTACATTATAAAATATAGAACTATCACCTTTCATTTTAATGCAATAAGCTCCTTTTACATATGTAACATATATCTTTTTGTGTTGCCTATGTATTATGTATTTTCTTTATGTACATAAAGAAATACTGAAAAAAGGCTTGTGTGATCAAAGTGAAAGACCAGCAAGCTATTCTGGAAATTCCCAGGATGTTATTACAATGGATTACAACTCTTCATTAATCTAAGTATTTTCCAAGGCCTAATAAACCAAAGGAAAGCAGCAATTACCAACCGGGGAGTTATAAATAAAACTATAAAATATTCAACTGATACATAATTCATCTATGAGAAGACATGCAGCCATATGTACTCAGATGAAGTCACTGTTCAAGCACAGCTTGCTTCAGGTGGAGAAAACAGGAATCGCCTGCATTTTATGCATGGATCCAAATTTCTGTTACATTCTGTTTTTTTTTTTTTACCATGACTGGATTTCTAACACCATCTTAACTGTCTAGTAAGAATCTGTGGTTTTGATTTTTTTAACTGCTTTAAAATGAACTAGCACAATAGGGGCACATAACACATATAGAGGATTTGATATATATATATATATATATATATATATATATATACGGTATGTGTTTTCTTATTTAGTTATTAAAACCATGTATTCAATGTTAGATGTCCACAAATGGTTGTAACCATTTATGAGGAAACACATGCCTTGCGAACCGTGGATATATTAAAAGGTAAAATTTTAGTTTTCTCTGGCACAATATATTTTCAAGTATGTATAATTTTATTCTCTTGTGAATTTGTGTGATGTGTGCTTTTCCGGCCTGATCGAAGTAACTTGCCCACTTCACGAAAATGGGAGCTGGACATTTTATTCCTACCAATTTGACTATCCAATAGATAGTTGTGCACTCTTATGGTTATACCGGTAATTTATTCTTCCACTAATTCAGGTGGCTGTGTACTTTCTGTGGGTCTTATGAGTGCTTAGGTACTTGATGTGGTTTTATCTGTAGGGTTACATTTCATAAATGTCTCAAATAAACCTCTTGTTCCAGAGCAAAACGGCAAATAAATGTCTGAAATAAACATTTTGTGCCAGAGCACAACAGCAAATGTGTTAGGTAAATGCAAAACAGAATTACGCCACACATGAATTCAGTAGTAGTTTTTAGTAGTAGTTTTTAGTATTTTAGGTCCCTGTGGCATTATCTTTTGCTTTAAGTATGTCTCATACTTATAAAAATGTAAAAGACTTTGTGAATATGCCAAATACGCTATGTACAAGAAAGCACCCCCCTTGATGACTATCCTACACATACTCTATGTGATGCCATCTTTGTTCCATTAAGAAATGGAACAATGCACCATACTGTTACATATTATTGTAAATAATTATGTGCAATAATATTTTGTCAAGATTAAAAAGTTTAACCAGTATGGAGCGGAGAAATATGACAAAGACTTTTTGGTACACAGGACTGCCAGCAGAAACATCTAACATCAAACTGAAAATAAGTTAATGTGAATTCATTGTATGTTGTAACATGATATAGACTCACAGCACTGCACATGTAAAGAAATACTTATATTTCAACTCTGGGTAAGTATACGGTGTCTTTATGTTTAGGGGTAACAAGTCCAAAGCCTTGTGGCAGAGCTTATGTTGCGCAACATCATCCCACATATAGTTGATCTTAAATGGGAATCTTTTAATCTAACATGCAATTTTGGTTTGGCAAAGTATAGGAAAAAGGTTATCTAAAAAAAAGGACATCACTTATTCTAATTGGGTACTGGGCAAACATATGCAGGAGACTCCTGGTGAGTATGAGAATGCGAGATCATTAGACTACTGTTTAATTATTGCTACTTCTGTCATAGTTTGTTGAGTCTGCCTTAAAGAGCTTCCAATATCACTATTTAAACAAAGTCTCCTTTGTCTCTTTTTTTTTGCCATTCCGTAAAAATTAACCTATAACAGCTGTTCTGCAAAAGGGTTGATGTTGTCTGAGCAGCAGGTCGTCTGACATGCGGAAAAAATATCACAGATTAAAATGTGTATTATGAAAAGACAAAAAAAAAACTGGTTATAATGTAAATCTGCAGTGTGTGTTTTTTTCTTATGTGATAGGATGGTTTTGGAAACCATGTGTATGCTAAATATTAAATTATTTATCCACTTTAGTGCAAAAAAGCAAAAAAACCAAACTGTTCACTTTAACGGGAAAACAAACCATATAGTACAAAGCCAAAACCTTATGATTTCAAAAATATTGGAATGGGAAAGGTTCTGATGCTGTGATAACGTCACTTGTTATAATAATTATATCATTATAATATTTTAAAAGCATATTTGTCCAGGAAACATTTGTCATTTAATCAGACATGCTATGTTTTTTATATTTTGTATTGTTATTTTAAATTTTTCTTAATTATTTATCCGTATTAGTTATTATTTATACTAATCAGTTTGGGGCAAAGTTTGACAACTGGTCTTATCACCATAGCAACCATTGGACCCTCCCTGGTGACTGGATTGCTAAAGTGATAACTTATATTTGGCGCAAATAAGCCCATATAGGGCCTAACGATACTGTTTTTTGCTTTGCTCATAATACAGTAACTGAGATAGATGTAAATGTATAGGGTGGATTCTAATGAATCCCTCCAGGTATTTACAAGCAGTAAATAAAAGCATACATTTCAAGAGGACACTCAAATATTGCCTGCATTAAAGTCCATATGATGGCTGAAGTGCCCTTTTAAAGATGTCTAAATAAAAATAAAATGTTTAATAATGTATATGTTTAAGGTGGAAGAGAATAACATGGCATAAGATGAAAATGTCATAGAAATAACATTGTTTTGATCCCAATGTAACAATAAAACAGTTGCAATTCTAAACAATGCACTCAAATAAAGACTTTATATCAAAATCATTGGTTTTTTTGCTAATTTGAGCATTACTTACCAGCTTGGTTAGTTGTGACATTAACAGAGACGTGCTGCCTATTATCGGGGTTCAGCTCAGACACGCCATTTTCAGCTTCAATCTCAAAGGTGTAATTAGTGTGGGCCTCTAAGTCTATCACCATTACAGATGTGTTTCTCAGGCCAGTTTGCTGAGGAATGTAACGTACATGAATGCCACATTCTTCGCACAGACGAGAGTTAGTGTTGCATTTCCTGCACACAATATTATAGTAGACATCTTTCCTTCCACCAGTGTCTGCAGGAAACATCCACTCAAGAAAAACACTGGTTTCATTGATGTTTGAAATGGCATTTCTTGGAGCAGATGGTGGTCCTGTTTTGACAAGAGAACAAGATTGTAATAAATAATGCCTTTTCAAGTATAGCAAGCGATTACTGAACCTTAAAAATAAGATGTATCCCTCTACCTAGATTGCTGAAACCATGGTAAGTAGGACACCTGCTATAGCACAATGCATACACCTGCCAATTGATTTCACAGCTCCCGAGATGAAACATACCATGGTTGGTTACCAACAGAACTCAACCAACCATGACATTCCATTTCGGCTATGAAATGTGCATAAAATGTGTAACATACTTGAATTCATACATACAATGAAACATTGAATTAAAAAAAGTTTTTTTTTTAAAGATTTTGTTGTTTAAATATTGTGCAACAAATGCAATTGTTAAAAGAATAACAGTAATATATTTTTTTACATTTTTTATGCCTCTTAGTGTGGTCTTCATGAAGCCAGTTAATGTAATTAAACAGTATTTTGATATAACAAAAACCTTTTTTTTAACCCACACAATTAAATGAAAAATTAAACAAATATGTCAAAATGAAAAAAAAAATGTCATATGTGATGTACTTAATGAGGACAAAATGGCTTTAATCAATTCATTTTCATGACTGGTGAATAGTAACAGTTAAGTTTTACTTAGATATTCAAGCCTACATATCAAGGTACCTTCTGTGATTAACCACCACTATTAGTATGATTGATATACTGAATAAGTGAATGGGATATTAATAGCAGTATTTTTCTCGGAATTACTGAATCTTATACAATTTTACCCCAAAAGCCCTAATCAAGATATTTCAGCAATGAAAGCACACCAGTCTCACAGTGAATGGTCGGTTTGATAAGACCTAAGCTGTATTATTATCTAGGATTGCTTGAAATAGTAGCCATAGATTGGAAAAATATTTTTGAAGATTTGCATTTTTTCAGGTGAATCTGAAACAATCTTATGTAGACCCCTGATTCCCCTATATTATAAACTGCTCTTTAAAAGTGTTAGCAACTACAAAGCTTATAACAGGGTATTTATCCTTTCCAGATGACTAAACCCATACAAACCTCCCAGGCTAAAGTGTACTTAGCTACATTACACACATTTAGCTTGTTGGAATTATTCTGGAAAAATCCTAGAAAAAATTTATTAATTAATGTGATCCGTATATGCTTACTTGTACATGCCATAGTATGTGGATCAGAGTCTCTTCTATAATAGTGTTCCTCACAGACACATGAAGTTGAGGCTTCCTCCTGAGTGTAACTATGAGGTGGACATTTACTGCAGGTAGGGCTCTGAGGGGAAGACTTGAAAAATCCTGGTGGACATGCTAAAAGACAAGGAACAGCATATTACATAAATGTTTTGATATTGTCAGTCATATCGACTGGAATATCACATACATTGCCACACAAACCAAAATGTCAGGGAAGATTAAACCAAGGTGTTATATTCTCCTGTGAGTTTTGCTAAGACCATTGACAACATTGAAGAGGCATTTTATCATTCATGGTTATTTAACACAAACTGTCCCACTGTTCCTCTTTAGGAAGGACAACTCTACACAGAATACAAATCATCACAACCTTGAATGTCCCCTATTTTAGAAGATTGGAGATTTTGTGCATATACTATGCTCAACTGAAGCATCATTAAAAATGCGTTTAAGCACTGTTACTAAACATGTCATACTTAAATATGCTTCCTGCTTTCAGTAGAGCCAGAGAGGGGGAAGAGGAAAATAAGACATAAGACTAATTTTATAAATCTAATACCTAAAGAGTGCATACATCAATCATTAAAATGCATAATAGCTCTCCTTTTTCCACACTATGTTGTATGGTTGGCTAATATACCGTAAAGCCTATCTACACCTACCCCTCTTCCCCATCCTGTGCTCTGTAGGATTGCAGCATTACAAATAAATATATTATGGGAAGGTATAGAGCACACTTAAGCATCTTTCTTTACCTTTAAGCCTGTGCCCAAAGAGGGGTTTAAAAGTAAAAATGTGCAAACCACGCCTCCCATTTCTGGAGTGTATTAAGTAAATAAATGAAATGTAAATATCTATGAATGAATGAATGAATGAATGAATGAAAAAAGTTAAATAAATCCCTACCTACACCTCTTCCAACTAAGTACCTCAGATACTGTCATACATCTCTCCTTAAGACAATGCCAATACAATGTGAGAGTATTTTGTGGATAAACAGAATATTGATTTTTAATGAAAAGAAGCAGGTTACATTTTATAGTTATATTCCGTCTGTCCTTGTACTTGCTGCCGGTTAGAATTATGAACTGTGGATACTAATAAAAAAATAACGTTCACTTTAATACTAAGCTTATTAGAGCAATAAAAAAAACTGAAGAAAGTCAATCAATAGATTTCTTCAAATAGTGATGATTTTAGCAGTTTGGCCACAATTCTACAAGCACTCTGTTTAGGCAAGGCTATCAATGAGGCCAGCATAAGAAAAAAAAAAATTGCTTTAATATATATACTATATATATATATATATATATATATATGTATATAATCATAAGCTCCTATGTCTGATGGTTTTCCTATTGTTTTTACTATTCTGTTGCCCCGGGTCCCATTTGATCGTAATTTCACCCGCCTTGAAAACTGATACAGAATACATTCCATGATCTTTAATATTGAATCTCCACACGAGGTCCCAGAAATCCAATGGTGGAGGTCAAGGATCAATTCTGACCCTTCCAGCACTTGTCAAACCGACAGCCTGATTTGGCAAATAAAACAGTTGATTTAAGTGTTGTCTTAACATCTGACCATTGTGTGTGTGTGTGTTTACATGTATTTTACCATGTAACCGATGCAAACGATTTGGCTGAAAACCACAAGACATTGCACTGTATTTTAATGAAAGTTCATATCAGAAACATTTATGAAGTCTAGCGGGGTAATGTTTACAATAACAAGCAATCAGTATTTTTAAGGGCTGAAAAGAAAATACAAAAAGGACCACTTGCAGAGACAGTTCTAGCAGCTTAATGAACAGGGCAGAGGGCAAAAACATGGCTTAGAATTTTAATGACACACAACACAAGAGTATTCACCACAAAAGAATGAGTATCAATAAAGTATCGGACACTGTAATACCAACCTGTTTGCCTTAACTTGAAAATAAAATCCTTTATTTCATCTGGTATTCATGTTCCAGAGAATTAATAATAATACTTTTTTCCCATAAAATGATATAATATTCAACGTGTGAATACGCAGAAATACATTTTAAGACGTATGAATGAGTCTTTTATTCCTGACAGGCGGTCTGCAGAAAGCCTGTGGTAAATGTGCGAGCCATCTGACAGCTTTCTCAATCACGTATATTGTGAACCAGACATGCCCCCTATTCAGTATAGTTCCTCTAGGTCTAATTCATGTGTGTGATAGCTTTGACAGATTTCAACAAAGACTTGGACCTTCCGGTTTCTTTTGTCATAGCCCAGGACAAAAGCTTTTCTGGGATGTGCGTAAAAATCCTCATGCTATTACGAATTTCTCTTTAATCCAGATGGTCTCTCCAGTGTATAACATATCGGTATATTTAATTAGACTAATTACAAGAGGACTGATTTGTAAATTTAAAATAATGTAACTAATTACGTTCTAGAAGAGAGAAAGGTTTGCTAAGGTACTGGAAAAAGTAGAATCTTAAGTTAAGCATTGTTTATTGAAATACAATTGCCCTTAAAAAGCAGAGCAGTTCATTAAAAGTTTTAACTTTCCAATTAATATTCTCAGCCATTAAGACACATCTATATATTTCATAATTGTGTGATGAGTGATATTATTTGCAGCATATCATTTTTTTTATTAGAATGGATCTTTAATTGCTGAACATAACCCATAGAATACACAGTGACCCTTTTAAAATATTTTTCTTAATAAAATTGTGTATTATTTATAATTCCAAAAATTTAGAATATTCATCCTGAATACATCCTATCTTTGTTCAACATCTCATTCAGAAAATGTTATTATGGACCCACATTACCAAACCAAAGGAGGATCTTATTCTCAAAGTTTACTGAGTGATGCTGACTTATGCCAAGTTGATACACTTGTTCCTCCTAGGGACGACCTGGCAGGGGTTACAGTTGAAGAAAATCACTACCTGTCCTCAATTCATCTGTCTGGTAGCATGCCTCAGACATAGATGCACACAACATGCGGTCAGTGCAATGATGATGGACAGCCAAACATTGGTTGACCTGACACCTTTGGTTTTACGACATCAGCTTGATAGCATATAGGTTCATGCAGATAATAAATATCAGTGGATTATTGAATATCTTTCTTTAATACTTTTGTGGTTTCTTAGAGATTTCCCAGTACATAGACCATTGTACCTTTTTAAGAATGTGAACAACTATTTAAATTTCATAAAGCAAATTTACTCCTTCATATTTAGTATTCACCACAAAGATCACTCCTATTTCTTTTTCAATTTCAATTTTCACCTGTTGCACATAATTCATGTCAGCAGTAACTGATCTCTTAAACCTTAATGGATTTTGGAATAATGTAAAATGAGCATCATTCATAAAATTTGTATGCCTGAGACAAGGATTGAAAAAGAATAATATACTGTGCATTAGGTCAACGAAACACACAAGAGCATGTTCCCCAGGAGCTACTGTCATTATTGCTTTGCTTTATTATATAAGGGAACTGAGGTTCTAAAAAAATAATGTTAAAATCTAGATTTGTTTATTTTTTTTGTCTGATAAAATAAGAGAGAAATCGTTGCATGTTACTTGGCATTATTGTTAAGCATGACAGTCTAACATTTATCAAATTTTCTACCACCAACTATTTATCCTCCCACTATAATTTGAATTCTCTTTCGTGAAAACTGACTACCTTTTCAAACAATGTAATTACATATTATTTGCTTGGTTTCCTTGCAGAAATAATGTATAAATTATACTGCATTAAGCTGGGGGTGCAGCCTATAGTCAAAGCTTAAGATTTCAGTATGGTAAGCACGTATTGAGGGGGGAAGAAGATGCTTCCCCATCTACTTATAAAACGTTACTCCATGTGGAATGGTTCTGCGTGGTCAGTGACTATATATAAATATATTTATCTTATCTGTCTTTTTATATTATAAAGACCAACAAATCATTGGGGGAGTGGTCAACCAACACTATATGACCAAAAGTATATGGACACCCCTACTAATTAATGACACTTATTGCTAGCAGGTACATGAAATCAAACACATGTTTTCTACATGCAGCAGGATGGGACACACTGAAAAGCTTAGTGACGTGGCATGCTGCCTTGCTAGATCTGCCCCAGTCAGTCAATTGCCCTGAATCTAAACGAAATGGCTGCACGACTGCCGGGGCCGTCTTTAATGCGGGGCAAAAGCCCACAGCACTCGCGGTGCCATTGCAGCCGATGCAGCTGCGAGTTTTAAAGCGGCCAATGGTTTTAAAGCCTGCGCCATGCCTCTCCGTGCCTCATTGAGGCTCTTCGTTGTGCCCCTTTGAAGACACAACATGCCGCTCAAGGGGGCTGGCTCACACGGAACAGTTCCTCGTGACAGCTGGAAGAACATGTCAGAGGAGAGCAGTCTGCAGTGAAGAAGCCAGCAAAAAGTAAGTATTAAAAAAATAGTTGCAAGGGGACCCATATTCAAAGGAGGGGGGTGCCTTGGGACAACAATTAAATAAAAAAGGGGTGGCTGGGGCATCACATAAATCAATACACAAAGGGGGGTGGTGACTGGCTGAAGGGCAATACACAGTGGTTACATTAGAAACCAGTACAGAGGGCGCATCAATTACACAAAGGCGGGGGGCTGGCTGGGGCACAAATATATACATGGGGGGGCACAAATATACATGGGGTAGCACACAGGGGTGTGGGGGGATTTTTTATGCTTTGTGTAGATTAACCCCTGATGATGCGGGTGTCGGCGTGGCAGAGCCTGTCCTGGTGTGTGTTTGGGTGTCAGTGTGGCAGAGCCTGTCCTGGTGTGTATGTTTGGGTGCAGAGATAAAATGCCCTCCTGAATTTGTAGTCACTTCAGAAGACAAAACTGTCCCAGAAATCAGTGAGAGGAAAAGGAAAGGTACAAAATTCAAAATTCATAAGAGAAGAAGGAAATGTACAGCACAGCTTTGTTTTAATAGGGAAAGCTTAGATGTTCATATATACAGGCCTGTTTTTTATGTGAACTGGGTTATGCACTTCAGTCATTGTTTTAGTAAATTGAAACCCTCCTATTGCATTACAAACTGCATATAAAATGGTAGAACCCTCTTGGCAGCTGTAATGTAAATCACACAGTGACAAAAAGATGGAAAATAAAATCTACATTTCACAACTGAAGATGGTAAAATGTACACAGAGATCAGTATCATTTATTAAGGTTATAGAAATGTTTTTCTTTGGGGCTACCACCGCTGATAAAGGCACTCATCCAGTGAATAGTATTATTGCCGTTTTTTGGTAAGTACTTGGTTTTTCTAACTGTGAAATAATAAGTAGCCTTCTAGACTGGTGTTCTTTTGTCTTTGTCTGGACTAGAGGTAGCTTTTGTTAAACAACAAGGGCTGTGATTTTCT